>VUQH01038713.1:19830-38912 GCA_015106775.1 Etroplus canarensis | reverse complement strand
AGAAGAGAGTGTAGGAAGGGTGGAGACGAGTGTCAGGGGTGCTTTTTGACAGAAGGATAGCAGCAAGAGTGAAAGGGAAGGTTTACAAGATGGTAGTGACACCTGTTATGATGTATGGTTTGGAGATGGTGGAGGCAGAGCTGGAGGTGGAGATTTTCACCGGGGGGTGACCAGGATGGACAGAATTAGAAATGAGTTCATCAGATGGACAGCTCATGCTGAGAAGTTTGGAGACAAAGTGAGAGATGCAAGGCTGAGATGGTTTGGACATGTTCAGAGGAGGGATAGTGGATATATTGGACAAAGGATGTTGAAGATGGAGCTGTCCAACAGGAGGAAAAGAAGACGACCACAGAGAAGGTTCATGGATGTAATGGAGGAGGACATTGCAGAGGGTTGTGTGAGGGAAGAGGATGCAAGGGTTAGGGTGAGATGGAGGCAGATGATCCACTGTGGCGACCCCTAATGGGAGCAGCCAAAAGAAGAAGAGTAGCTTTGCATGATTATGTACTTTCAACTGCTCCCTTGTATTCTCCCCAAGGGGTCGCCACAGCAGATTAATACACCTTGGTAATTTGGCAGAGGTTTTTATGCTGGATGCCCTTCCTGACGCAACCCTCCTTGGTGATAGGGATTTGTGCCCCCACCTGGAATCAAACCAGGACTTTTCATTTGTAAGGCAAATATTGTAAACCACTACACTACAGGGACACTAGCTTTGCATGATTAACACTTCAAAAATAATCCTACTTTATCTCATACAGCCTCCCTCCTTGTTCATCCTCTCTCTGAAAGAAGCTGTATTACCCAGACTTATTGTAGTTTTGTACAACCTCCATTCCAGAAGGATTGGGATGCTGTGTAGAATGTATAAAAAACACAATGCAATGATTCACAAGTCTCATAAATTATAATTTTTTTTCACAAAAGAACATACAAAACATATCAAATGTGGAAAAATGGCACATTTTGCTATTTCATGAAAAATACTAGCTCATCTTGAATTTGATGGCAGCAACACATCTCAAAAAAGTTGTGACACGGGCAACAAAAGGCTGGAAGAGTAAGTGGTACTAAAAGGAAACAGCTGGAGAAATATGTTGCATTTAATTAAGTTATTTAGCAACAGGCCAGAATAATAATGGATATAAAAACAGCACCTCAGGAAGTCTGAGTCTCTCAGAAGTAAAAAAAGGCAGAGGTTCAGCAATCTGTGAGAAACTGCATCTACAAATTGTGGAGCAATTTGAGAATAATGCTCCTCAGTATATAATTGCAAAAACTTTGAATATTCCATCATTCACAGTACATAATACCATCTAAAGATCATCTGATCATCTGGAGATATCTCTGTGCACAAGGGACACGACCGAAAACCCACATTGCATGTTTGTGATCTTCGGGCCCTCAGACGGCACTGCATTGCAGACACCCATGATTCTATCGTGGAAATCACTGCTTGGAGGTGGTAATTCGTATCAGTGACACTTGATGATATTTTATTTCTCATCAACCAGTGACAAATTAGTATCACTTTCTTTATGGACTTCACACATTACAGTAACCTGTGAAGTGTGATGGATCATGAGCCAGATGAGCTACTACATTGTATACCTACCAAGTAGTGAACAAAGCCCAAGCCCACATAAAGACTTGAAAATAAAATAAATCTCGTTCAGATCCAGAAGTAAATCTGGATTTTTCCTCCGATTTTATGTATTGTTTTAACAGCTTTTAATGCACTAAGAGTAATGTATAGTACATATGAGGGAAAATCACACTTCTTCAGTTCACCTGGATCTGATCTGGGTTATCCTCCAAAGGCATCGGCCCTGGTCTGGGATATATTAAGTATCTTTCGCTGGTGAAAGGCGTCACATCTAGTTAAAACTGATATAAAAATGACAGTACTTTTGGTGATGGACACATATGGTACATGGTATACTCTCTGACCATTTAAATGTGTATATGTGATGTGGATAACTACGAGAACCTTGGATAATTCTTTAAATTCTTTTAAATATGCTTCATGAATACCTGAGGGAGGAATATGTTCCTATAAAAGCTCACAGATAAAAAGCTCACCTGGTTTCCTCTCCAGCAATCACAACTACTGCATGTAAAGAAGGCAGGAAAAAAATCACAAACATACACTAATAAAGACTTTATTTTACATAAGCAATGAATATATATTTTGTGGTGGGGACACTTTTGCACCCAAGTTGAGATTATTGATTAAACCATTTTGTTAACTTTCATTTTTTTGCACAGTTGCTGCTCAAGTCTTGCAGAAGAGCTCTCAGGTACTGCAGACTGATGATCAACAGTGTCATTTAACAGTGAAAGCACCAGAGGTAACAGACACTGCCTGAACATTTCTTGCTATTTATCTTCGGATTGAGCCTTTATGTGTTTATATTGTTTGGTGTTTCTGTTCCTGTCTTTTACCCTCAGATGGATTTGCCGGTGGAAGCAGTGGTACATCTGAATCATTTTCAAGATGAGATACAAGTGCGAGAAATCCTCACATTTCATGGCTTTCAGATAAAGGATCTGAGCAGAGGTCGGGTGTTTGTACAGGGTAATTTTTTGGCGCTCAAAGATGTAAAGGGTAAGCTGGAGCAGCTCCTCGAGTCACAACCCAAGTTTACGCCTCACTCGTCCTCGCCGGTCCCGACTGCTTCCTCCGGAGCTATTTCTAAATACTACACTTCCAACAACAGGCCTTCTCATGCTTCTCCATCTTCACCAGCCACCTCTTCCTCATCAGCATCAGGCTCTTCACACAGCCGTCCAACTTTTCAGCAGTATGCTTTGTCCTCTTCTCCAGACCAGCGTGGTTCCCTCAGGCATGGAAAGGAATCCTTTATCATTGATGCAGATGTGTTCAGGTATGCTGAACAATTCAAGAAAAAGGACATTACTGACATCCTGAACTGCCACGGTGTAGAAATGACAGTTCATAAACTGGGTGATACCTTCAACATCACCTTGATGGGGAGGAGCTCAATAACAGCCATTGGCAAACTGCAGAGCCTTATGGATAATCTCAGCAAATCACTACGCACGCAGGAAGTTCATTGGGAGGACATGAGTCGGAAGGGCAGGGAGCTTTTAGCGAAAATTCGCAAAAACAGTAACATCCATGATTCAGTGCTGGTGTTGCAGATGACTGACAGAGTGCACCTCATTGGCTCATCTAGGGAGAGTTACGAGATAAAGCAGAAGCTGCTGGGGAATCCCATAAACCAGTCAGGACGAATGGGAAGAACGTCAGCTAAAGGCTCCAGGGGGAGGAGCAGCTCTGCCCCACCCATTAATCGCAAAGACACAGAAAGAGCCGTTGTCTCTAACCCATCGCCTGGTGGAGCCACAGGTTACTCCCCAAAGGATGATAACCAGGAGTCATACGAGCATGGAGCTGTTGCTTTCAGCAGGCAGGAAAGAAGCCAGTCGGTGTCCCGTGACAGTAAAGGAGCAGAAGGTGGTAACAGCTACACACAAGAAGAGAGAAAAAATAAATCTGGGTTTCCAATATCAAAAAAAAAATTACTACAATTTGCAACTTCTCCAAAAGCGATAAAGGAGACGTTTAAAAAATTGAATAAAAAATGAAATGAGAAGGAATCTCTGTTAATGACAGAAAACAGAGCACTGCTACTGTTCTTTTTTCCTGCTAGTTAATAGTGTCTAAATACCTGTTAATTGTCTTACTGAGCCCCTGGTTTGACATTATATCCTAAAGCCCAACTGAAACTGGGTCTTTAGGCCCACACTGAAAACAGTGTTTGAGATTTGAAGGAGTATATGCTTGTCCTTTTGGGAAATACACTTAATTACGTTTCATTTCAAGAGTTAAAAGAAAAGTGATGCATACTGAACATGCTGCTGAAGCCTGGAGATGGTTAGGTTAGCTTAGCTTAGTATAAAGACTGGAAAATGTGGGTAAACAACCTGGCTATCCAAGAGTAATGAATCCACCTTTCATCGACTAAACACTTCACATCTTGTTTGTTTAATCCAGACATTAGACTTGTATTTAGGGGAGAATATTTCCTGGCCTGAAAATGTTTCTGCAATTAATTAATCAGCATATTTTTCAAAATGTCAAGCTCTTCTTTTGAAGAGGCACAAGTGTTAATTTTAGTTTTCACATGCCACTGGAATGCCCCTGTTTGGAAGAATGTAGACAAGCATTTAGCTGAAAAAGAGAACGCTTCTGCCTTAGACCAGTTTACTCAAAAGCCCGATTATTTTGAAAAAGATTTGATAAATCTAAGGAGACAAAGGTACTGATCTACAAGGATCTGACCCCAGAAATAACATGTTGTCTGCATGGAGCGCCACTATAGCTCACCTGGATGTGTAAAGGACCTATGCAGCATCCTTATGTTTGAGTCTGCCCCAGACCCTGTCTGTTATTCCCCAAACTCTCTCCCATCACGTTCCTGTCTACTCATCGATCAGAAAAAGGCTAAATAATGCACTCTGTTATATATACCTAGCTAGTGCTGGGCTGGAGCCCCTTTCACCTTTAGAAGGCACTGGCAACAGTGCTCAGGGCAGGATAGATCCTTTCCCCCTAATTCTCCAAATTCTGACGCTGCCATACGAATGTTGCAATAAAAATCCAGACTCATCAGATCAGTCAGTGTTGTTCCAATCTTCTGTTGTCCAATTTTGGTGAGTCTGAGCAAATTGTAGCCTCGGTTTTCTTTTTAAGCTGACAGGAGTGATAGCCAGTGTGGGCTTCTTTTGTTGTATCCCATCTGCTTCAAGGTTTGATGTGTTGTGTGTTCAGAGATGCTCTTCTGCACACCTCAGTTGTAACAAGTGGTAATTTGAGTTAATGTTGGCTTCGTACCAGCTCAAAGCACTTTGGCCATTCTCCTCTGATCTCTGGCATCAGCAAGACTTTTTCATCCAGAAAACTGCTTCTCACTGGATATTGTATCTTTTTCAGAGAATTCTCTGTAAATTGCAGGAAAATTCCAGTGGATCAGCAGTTTCTGAAATACTCAGACCAGATTGACCGACACGAATAACCACCCCACATTCACAGAAATCACATTTCTTCCCAATTCTTATGCTCAGTTTAAATTTCAGCAGGTCCTCTTAACCCTGTCTACATGCCTAAATGCACTGGATTGCTGCCATGTGATTGACTGATTAGATAGCTGTGTGATTAGCAGTTGAAGAGGTATACCTAATGAAATGGCTAGTGAGCATAAATATACTTCAAAAAAAATCCTCTATAGTTCAGCGTTCTAACCAAGTGGCCAAAACCCAAAGATATTAAATTAATATTCTCTTTATACAACAAAAGCAATTTTTATATTTAAGGAGCTTAAATAAAATGATTTTTTTGTTTTTAAATGACCTAAATGACGATCAAAAAATAAAGTGCCTTTGGCTGCTCCCTTTGTGTTTTCTCCCAAGGGGTCACCATTGCTGATGTCTTACATTGGATGCACTTCCTGACACAGCCTTCCATGGTGAGAGGGGCTTGTGTCCCCACCTAGAATCAAACCAGGGACTTTTTTCTTGTAAGACAAATGTGTAAACCACTACACTATCAGAAATGTTCATTTTCTGTAGATCGCCCAATCAGTTAAATGATTGCTTATTATTATGTTGCCGCTAGTTTTACTCAGTAGCTTGTAGCCTATAAAAGTATTCACCCCCTGGAGGTTTCACTCTTTTATTGCTTTAATAAATGAAATCACAGTCAAAATAATTTGGCTTTTCTGCCAAGCATTTATTTCTCCTTATATATATATTTCATTAACTGACATCAGTTTGTAAAACTCTGCTTTCTTGACATGACATAAGCTTTTTTGCAAATTCTTGTCAAAAAAGAAATTATTTTGACCATGATTTCATTTATTTCAGCAATAAAAGGGCAAAACATTCAAGGGTGGGTGAATACTTTTTATATGCATTGTACATGCTGTATCAGATCAGATCCAATAATCCTGTTATGTTTTTTTTTAAATTGAATGTGTTATTTATGCAGCACAGACTTGGGTAGGTTTTCCACAGGTTTGTTTGATTATATTCCAAACTGCTGGATGGATGTGAGAAGATTTCTACCTCCAACATATCTTGACTTTTTTGTACAAAAACTTTCATGTACACTACCACTTATATGCTGTATCTTTATAATGTGAACCATGCAGATCAAGTTGTTTAGCCCAACTGTTTAGTTTGAACCTTTTAAAATACTTTAAAAGAATAACTATTGCTGAAGTGTCTGAATCATTGTGAGTCATTCACTTAAATTGATGAAGGCTGCTGTTATTTAATTCTTGAATCTAGGGCTGTATATCTCTAATGTCATTTATTTAAGTATATATAAAAAGAATGAGCTGCACATACTATTATGGGATTAATAATATATATTTTTAATCATTTAAAATTTTGAGAACACTTAGTAAGTCCCTTGGCTGACATCTCTTGCCCATTATTTTGTATTATTTGTTGCTTACACTGTCACTGTCTTGATATTTTTTCACATCTGAGTGCATATTGGCTCAAATAAAATTGTGGAATGAAAATGTGAAAACAGAGGAAGGAGGATGTGGGCGTGTTTAAGTGTATGCCTGCACTACTGTGCAAAAGTCTTGAGCAATGATTTAACATAAATGGAAATCCATAGATGAGGCAAAAGTTTATACAGAGTTTGTACACTTCTAATGAGCTTCAAAGTCAGTATTTGATATGACCACCTTTATTCCACCTTCAGCACAGGCTGAACACTCTTAAGCAAGCTTTCCTGTAATTTTCTTGAAGCAATAGTTCTCCAGGTTTCTTGAAGGACATTCCAAAGGTATTTTTTGGATGTCAGCTGTCTTTTGTCAAATAATCCCACACTGCTTCAGTAATGTGGAGGCCTCTTCATAACTCCATAAGATCTTTTTCCCTTTCTTAAGAATGGTTTCTTGACAGTCACCCTTTAATTTAGGCCATTTCTAACCAATCTTCAGCAAACAGTAGGTGGATCAACTGGAGGGCCGGATGCATGTCAGATCCTGTGTCAGGTCTTTGCTGGATTTTTCTCCATATTTCTCAAAGACATGACTTACACATATTGTTAATCTGCTGCAGATAGTTTTTAGGCATGCAACTTCTTTTTCTTCTGTCCTCCATTTGCCCAGTTTCCTCAAAATTTTCAGAGACGCTGCAAACTATGCCTAGATATACCGAGCTTTTAGTTAATAGGCCTTTGGAAAGCATCTTGTTGGTGCAAAATACTATTCTGTGCTTGTCAAAAAATGTTTATTTTTGCCATTTATCATATATTCAACTAAAGAAATGGGAATAATGTGTTTTTGCGACAGGCAACAAGTAACAAATAGCATGAGATACAACTTAAAATTAGTTCTATGTTAAGTCGTCTGTTATGTCGAGACATCAGTTCATCCTTTGTGTTTGGTGCCTTTTGTATGCTTAAATGATTCTTAAGTCAGTAAGTTAAGTGGCTAAACAAACAAAAACCCATTCCTCTGAAAATGGTCAGGCGCAAGCACTGGACTGAAAATGAGTGAAAAAACAGAGTAAAAAGAAATACTTTGAAAGACCTTCAGAAAGCCTGGAGAGCTATTCTTCAAGACCAACTTTAAAAAATTGCAATTAAGTCTGGCTCCTTGGAAGCCAAATATAAAGAAATGAGGGGTGGCTCAGTACTGTGTAACTACACTGTACATCTGGGGCTTTTGTCACGTGTCTTATGTTTGTCCTGTAGCACTTGAATGCAGCATCTGAATGGAATCAGATGAGATGAGAGGAAGCCTGAGAAGGAAGTGAAAGTGTCTCTGATGATGATCCAACCTGAGAGAGGAAGTACTGATGAGGATCTAACAGGCTAACTGTAACCAGCTACTGAACTGAAAAACCAGCTGAGTGTTTGAATGGATTTTGCTGCCATTTTGCAGTACATAACTTAAGATTAGACACTTAAAGGGCAGCTATACGATGTCGGGATGCAGAAGAACACCCAGCAGTAGGTAGGTGTTTTTCTGACAAAAAGTCCCTTTGCACATGTATTTTCCATCAAGTGTTTGTATCAAGTCAGGATTAAAGAGATCACAGCACTGACGAATATGATTATGACTCAGAGGCTTATTGTGACAGTAATAAAACACAAATCAATATGATGAGAAATGTCTCCACACAGGCTCGTGCTGTGGTTTCCCCCTGTTTGTCAGTCTGTTGCCAGGTTCCTAAAAACTAAACAGACAAAATGAAATCTAACAAACATAAAGAATGAGAGGTTATTAATATTGTCACAATTCAGTGCTGTATGGAGAGTTGAGGACAGAAATACAGGACATGTGAAGCAGCAAAAAGCAAGCTTTTACAGCTGAAACAAGCCCAAAAATGTTATAGATGGACCACTGAAGCACTAAACCAGGAACAGACAGTTTAGCAACCTAAAGACTGGGCTATACATACACACAGAAGGCTGATTAGGAATTAGACACAGGAGGGGACGGAGGCGTGCATGCAATCTGTAACAGGCGAAAACATTCAGGGACTCAAGGGAGGACAGATAGGAAACAAAACTAATACAGGACACAAAAGAAAACTTTCAAAGCACAATAGGGAAAAACCCAAGTAAGACTGACACAGGCATAAACATGGAAATGACTCAAAGGTCAGCACAAGCAGGAACATTGGAGTTTCAAGTACTAGTGATAATCACCATCCATTTTCTTCTGTTTATCCAGTTCATGGTCATGGGGGTTGCTGGAGCCTGTCCCAGCTATCAGAGGGCAAGGGTTCTAGTGCTGATAAGAGCATAAAATGAACACAAAACAAAGACTCAGTAAAACCAGAACTACAATACATATTAAGCCAGAAAAATGAAATGCAACACAAAGATCAAAACTTCAAATACCAGCACCATAAACCAAGACTTATATTAGCCAAGAATCTAAAACTTGGGACCAAAACATTGGACCATGGCGAATAAAATATATATGAATGAAGTCAAAACCAGGAAACATAAGCATGAATCTATTTGTAGGGTCTGATCTTCCAACCAATATTCTTTAGCAACCACAGGAGTTGTCCCCTTGCTGGCCTTTTGAAAGAACACAGGTTTAAGGCTTCAGTTTTCCATGCCGTTGAGATTTCTCTGACATCTATTGATTGTCTACTGGATCAGAAACATGCTGCTGTCCTCTTTAAAAGAAATTTAAAATGCACTTAGTACCACAAATAAAATAAAATCTTACTGTTTTAGCCACAGAAATCTCACACTTTGGTTTAAATCCAAACTCTCTATAATCTATCTATGCTCTCTAAACTATTGCAGCAGTCCCTGAGCCGGGTTCTTCTGGAGTTTTTCTTCCTGTTAAAAACAACTTTTTGCTCCCTGTTGTCTCTACTCTCCCTCTATTCTCCCTCTATAGTTGAACAAAACTTTTACAGAGCAGCTTCTTATCCCTATTACAGACTTAATTCATGAAAGAGACAATACAGGCATGGATTTGGCTCATTACAGGAAAAAACCCATCTGAGTCATGCTGCGTCACTCGTCTGCTTGGAAGGATAAGTGAGAACTGCAGAAACATGTTGGAAATGAGGACCAAGTTTATCACACTGGATCATCTTCGCTCACTTGGTGCAGATGGAATCATCTGAATGTATGTGTTTCTAAAATGAATAAAATGATTTCCATAATTAAAGAATACTTATTTTTAATATTTTTGTGTCTTCTGACCGACTGTATGATTAAGCAAATTGTGAGGAAGTGAAGCTTTTTTTACTGGGAAGTTTTCAGCCCACAGTCAAACAAACAATATTGGGAAACATGGGGAGAGATGATATTAACTGTTTTCTCTTTCTCTTTCTCTTTCTCCATTTTACCTCTTTAATCAAAATAAGACTGAGGATGGCAACTCAACTGGAGAACAAATTCAACTTTAACCTGCCAGAAAATATGACTTGGAGTTAGAAATATAAACTGTATATAAAAAGCGGGTGTGGCTTCCAGCTCTGAAAAGTCAAGGCAGCAAGTGACTGAAATGCCTACATTCTTTCTAATGACCATCAGAGGGCAAGTCTCTGGTTTCAAAAAGAAGTTCAGTTGTTCTGAAGTCTTTGAAAAATGATTGTACTGCTCACTTAATTTATGACTTCAGTAAACACTTTCCAAATGAGTTTATGGCCTCAGTGACTGATTTCAAGTCTTGTGTAACAAAACATGATGCTCATTTATATTATAAAAATTAATAATGTCACAGTATAAATGTAATGTAGAGGTTTAAATGTTTGCCTTACACGTGAAAGGCCCTTGGTTCAAGGCTGGATGGGACACAAGTCCCTCCCACTATAGGAGAATTATGGGTATCTGGTGTAAAAAAATATGCCGAATTACTGCTGCACATTCATCTGCTATGGTAACCCCTTGGGTAAATAGAAGGGAACAGTCAAAGGAGCTTAGACAATGTAACAGGGTTGTGACACTTGGAGTGGGTATAAAAATGGATTTAGTTGCTGTTTTTAAATGCACCTTCAGCCAATCCCTTGTATTTTCCCAAAGGGGACGCTTCAGAAGCTACATCTGCATTGGTAATTTAGCAGAGGTTTTATGCCAGATGCCTTTTCTGACACACTCCTCCATGGCTAGAAGGGCTTATGTCCTTGCATGGAATTGAACAAGGGACCATTTGTTGTAAAGCAAGAGTGAAACTCACTGCACTATGGAGACACAGCTTAGATGTGTTTTTCAGCCCAGAAAATGCCACATGGGTACTTCCTGTATTTATGACCTTATATGAGAGACATTACATGTGGTTTCTGTACAACTAACTAAAGGTATAAAGAAAACCATAACTCATAAAACAGTAGTTATAAAAGAGAACTCACAGATTAAGTTGATAACACCATTCAACGAGTAGTTTAAAGTTGTGAATGTTAATAGCTGCTTATAGTGACAGAAGCAGATCTTACCCTATATGGACAAAAGTATTGGACCACACTTATTAATCACTGAATTCAGGTGTTTTCATTTAGTCCACAGGTGCAAAATCAAGCACTTAGCCATACAGTCTGCCTTTACAAACATTTGTGAAAGAATGGCTTGTTCTAATGAGCTCACTGAGCTCTACACATTACACCTGCAGGAGCTCACTGAATTTAAATGTTCACTTCAAGCAGCAACTCTGCTGACTCAGTAACTGTACATGTATGGGTTTCCATAGCCAACAGCTGCATGTAAGTCTTTCATCACCAAGCATAATGCCAAGCATTGGATGGAGTGGTGTAAAGCACCCTGTTAATGGAGTCTTGAGCAGTGGAATTGTGTTCTATTGAGTGAGAAATGAGGCTTCTCTCTCTGACACTGTGATGGACAAGTCTGAGTTTGGCAAATACCAAGAGAACGCTACCTGCCTGACTACACTGTGTCAATTGTAAAGTTTGGTGGAGGAGGGATAATGCTCTTTGGTTAATTCTGTGGGTTTGGCCTGTGCCCTTTAGTTCCAGTGAAGGGAAAACCTTAATGCTTCAGCTTACCTTACTTAAGACATTTTGGATAACTGTATGCTTTGAACTTTGTGGGTACAGTTTGGGAAAGGCCCTTTACTGATCCAGCATGACTGTGCCCCAGTGCATAAAACAAGGTCCATAAAAGGCATGGTTGGATGAATCTGGTGTGGAGAAACTTGACTGGCCTGCACAGAGCCCTGACCTTAACTCCATCTAAAACCTTTTGGATGAACTAAAATGGAGATTGTACAAGGCCCTCTCATCCATCTTCATTGTTTTACCTCAAAAATGCTCTTGATGAATGGGCAAACATTCCCAAATACACTTTCTAAAATCTTGTAGAAAGCCTTCCCAGAAGAGTGGAAGTTGTTATAGCTGCAAAGGGGCGACCACTCCATATTAATGGCTATGGATTTAAAATAGGATGCCACAAAAGCTCCTATAGGTGTAATGTGTAGTTAGCCCATTTTTTTTGTCCATATAGTGTATTTACAGTATTTACTGCCTTGTTCCTTGGTAAGACCCAACAACTACTTTCAAGAGTTATTGAAAAGGTTACCAAGTTAACAAAAAGAGGTGAAGTTTAGTGAAAAGAAATTTGAAAATCTGCCTTAGTCAACATTCCCAAATGCTCTGAATTTCATCACCCACAACTAATGCCTTACTATGCGAACAGCTGTGCTGCTGTAAAACATTCACCATCTACAAACTAGATTCTGCTTCAGAGCGAGCCCTAAGGAACATGTTACACTGCCAGTGCCATGCTAAGAAAGGAAATACCACAATCCTTCCAAAGAGATAAAAAACATTTTCTACCCCCAAATTAGCAAGGTTAACTGCTCTTGTCTGGCAGAGAGTCAGATGTGGGTTCCTGTTCCTGGAAAGTAAAGATATAAACAAAATACACACACAAAAAGACAAGGCTGAAAGGCAGAAGCGTGAAGCCTTCTTGGTGACAGTTAAGAAATTTGCAAGACTTGTGGCAGGAAGAGAGAGCCGGAGGAGGATGCAGAGGCAGTTTGAGCTTTTAAAGATAGCTACCTCCTATTTATATAGGTCCGTGTGAGGGCACAGGCTGAGTGACAGGATGACGTGCTGTAGCTTGTAGACCACAGATCTCTGTGACTTGACTGAACACAGCCTAGACTCAACTAAAGATGACGCCACGCCTACAGCTCGCACACACTGACTCCACTACCGGGTCCCAGAAGTCGAGCATACTTCTCTTTCTTCTTCCTTGAGGTGCTTTCTGTTGCTTTGAGGTCTTCTGATTTTGTGTGTTTAGCGAGCACGGGCAGGGATGGCGGAGCTGGAGGGCTTGGAGTTTGGGAAATCAGACTTTGTGCTCCTGGACGAGGTCACGATGGAGCAGTTTATGGAAAATCTGAAACTGAGGTAAGGCCTGAGATACTGTTAGACAGGAGGAAGGGAGAAGAGGGAGGGTGGAAGCAGTTGGATAGCAGAGATGCAAAGGATTACGCTTCATACATACCAGATCGTATATCAAGGAAAACTGGTTCTGCGTGTCTTTGTTCAGCCAGCTTAAGAATGTAAAATAAGAAAGATGAAAGTGTTCACTGTTATGAATTTGAACATACAAGTTAAAAAAATTACTTTTGTGCCGAATTCATGCTTTGACACCTTGATGACTTTAAAAGCTCACGACTAGGGGTGGGAAATAAACCAAACATGAAGGGAAAAAAATGACAAAATTACCATGAGTCACTTCTACCTACACTTTCCCGCTCAGCCTTGGTGTTCAGATACAAATTTGTGGTTGATCTGATCATCACCATACGTCACTCCAGCTGTCAAGGGAAGCAAATGAAGCACATGGTACTAGACAAAATATGTCCACCTTCATGTGCCCATGTAACTTTTCTGTATTTTTTTTTACTGTTTAACCACTTTTTCCATGTAAATGCTTTTGGTTTTTACACTTGCCATTGATTGCATGCCATTCTCACTTCCTCAGTGTTTTTTGCAGGGGCATCATGTCCTCAGCTGAAACTGTGAGAAATCACAGAACACTTTTTACTTGCCCGTCATCATACTGATGGATGAGCAGAGGGAGGCAAAACAACAAAATATCAAATAATCACATGTTCTCAGCTGATGTGCGCATAGCTGATGATTCCAAATTACATTGTTCACATCACTCTGGCTTGGCATTATATCTATAAAGTTTGATCACATAGTTTAATCGGGCTTGCCAGAGGTCAAAGTTTAGATATCAAACTTAAAGATGGATGACAAATTAAAACTGGTGGTGCTGTTATGCTGTAAGGGGCACTGTGGCACAGAGGCATGCTTTGAGTTAAATGCTCTCTTATGGGGGAAGGATCACTGCAAGTCAATACAAAGTTTTCTGATCCTGTGATGATACATTTTCATACTACTGGGAGTGGTCTCCTCTAGAATGATAATGCCCCCATCCTTAGGGCACAAGGAGTCAGTAAATGGTTTGATGAGTGTTAAAATTACATAAACCATACGCTTTGCACTTTCTAGCTTAGAAGGCTTTTGAAAAAATGGTATTCCCTCCCCACAGAAGACTTCCAGAGACTTGGAGAATCAAAACAAAGGTGCTGTGGTGGTAACTGGTGCCGCTGCACCTTTTCAAGATATTATATGTTGGTTCTTCATTAGATTTTTTCAGCCTTCTGTAGGTTTGCAGATACTACTTGGTTTCAGTTAATGTCTGTTAGTCTGCTTGACTAGCTAAACCTTGTAAATATTTACCTTGTAAATGCTATATAGCTACTAGTCTGTTGGGCTTTTGCACCCGAGCCTACAAGGCTCATCGCGCCGGAGCTTATCCCCAGTTTCTGTAACGTAAAGCAACTTAGGAGTTAGACTGGATAGGACGCTAGTCCATCGCAGGTTACCCTTCCCAGTATTTTACTGGTACCCATTTTTTACTGCTGGGTGGACAGAGGTACACTTGCAGTTGTGACCTTGCCTAAGGGTCTTGGCACAGTGGGATGGAGGGGGACTCACGACCTCGTGATCATGAGCCCGGCACCTTAACCATTATACCACCACCCCCGCTTATACAGTTGCTACAGTCACACAATGTTCCATTCACATATGAGCTGGCAAGAATCACTTGAACTCTCTAGTAAACAGAGCAGCAAAGTTTGGGATACTGAGTCTACCCCCGTGAACTGGAAGGTTGGGTGATACTTCAGGTGGTCTTATCCTAACATTAAGATATTCTTTCAACAGAAACTACACCACTGATGACACATCTAAATAAAATGTAACATTACTATGGTTTACTGATAAAATGAATAAATTGAAATATAAAAAATCATTGAGAGGTAGCCCTCATGAATAATGATGTAGAACTTAACTAGCTTAACTTAGCTAGCCAATACAATTACGTAGTAAGAAATTTTTTTTTACTTTATTGTGATGTTTGTTCATACTATATTCTGTTTTATTTAGCCACACCATTCTCTATACTTAAACTATTTTTCATATGTTGTGTTTAACCTTCTTAGTTCTAAGTTGTGTTGTCTGTGACGACCCCAACCCTAACCCTAACCCTAGGCAAGCAGAATATATTTTTTTTGTTTGTATGCAATTGTTTCCCCAAGTCTTGGGAGTCAGGAAGCAAAAAAAAAAAAAAATTCTAATTGATATACATCAAAATCTATTTGCTTTTTTCGAGAACAGTTTTTCCTTTCTAAAAAATATAGGGTTGGGGTTATCACCTACCATGACTTAGACTTCAGTGGGTTAACTTAATTTTAACTGCTGCAACAAAGGAATTTCACAGCATTGGGATGAATAACGTATATTTTATCTTTACGTTGTCTCAATTTATGTAATTTGAAAGATACTAGCAGCAGGGCCAAAGCTCTTCATGAAGCGAGTCTCATCAGTTGGCTGCGGCCTTGAAAATACCTTTGAGCCAGTTATTTTGAGGGACTATTAAAGTTACCATTAAATTCAATACTTACCATTACATGAACATATAGACTCATCAGCCAAATCTGATTAACCCCAAGTCTTCATAGGTGTTAACCTTAACCCTAAATTTATATTTTGGAAAAAGTAGTTTCAGTTAGAGTGATTATTTTCTTTGTTCCCTGATTGCCAAGACTTAGGAGAACAATTTAATAAAAATAAAAATGGTATGTTCTTATCACCTAGTTTTAGAGTTACAGTTAGAGTTATCATCAATGTCAACTTAGATGGAAGAGGGTTAAAACCAGCTTCAAAAGTTTCATGACTTTTTCTCAGAAAAAGGTTTTTAAAGACTTTTTCCCTTGGAAGTTGTACTTTTATCACCATATTTGGTGTTACCGAATGCATTCATAGATTTCCATTTCAGGATCCTTTAAGTGCATTGTCTGTCTCTTATGATGTCTCTGGTACAGCAAAAAATGCATTAACACACAAAATTGGAACAAGAAAAGTACACAAATTGTCCACAAATATAAACATGGTTTGCTATGCTTTAAATTTAGTTTTTAAAATGTTGTTTTGGTGTCTGCCACCTAGGATGGCAACAGCATATTGATCAGCTTGGTTAGTATTAAACTCATCAGAAACAAATCATCCATCCATCCATTTATTTTCTTACCTGCTGATGCAGTTCAGGATCATAGGAGGGCTGGACCCTATCCCAGCTGTCGTAGGATGAGAGATGTAAACAGGTCACCATTCCATTACAGAGCTAATGGAGAAAGACAACCATTCCTACCTATGGCAAGTAGTATTGCAGTGGTTACCACAGGCGCCCCACAGCAAGAAGGTTTCAGGCCCCTGGCTTAACCTTTCTGTGTCTAATTAGCATGTTTTCTTTGTGCCTATGTGGTACTCTGGCTTTCGCCCACAGTCCAAAGGCATGTATGTTAGGTTAATTGATGATTCTGATGATATTGGTGTAGGCATGATCAGAAAACTTAAAAGTTATGAGAAAAGAACATATATATGCAAGACTTAATATGTTGCTGGTATTTAGGTCAACCTGCAAGTTGTCTGAGCTTGCTTTCAGATGCTGTTGGAGCCAGAAAGCAAGTCTGACCCATGGTGACCCATAGTGCCACATTAATTGGAAATAAACAAGAATTACCATTAAAGATGGATCCTGTCCCTGAAATGGAACACAGCTTTTCTGCTACATCTTCACCCGACGCAGAACCTGTCTACAAATACATTCAACAAGAATATCATTTTAGCAGCCCCCATTAACCTCTGTGGCATGTCATTTTTACCCTCCCAGCTCAAGAAACCCACAGGGCTAGGTTACACAAGGCTTTGGTGACGCCCTTTGAACCACAAGTTTCATTTCCTGCCTTTGGTACACAGACACTTGTGTCACTTCCTGTCAGCTATGACATAGTGGTGCATGATCTTTTTTCATCTGCACTGTGAAAAAGTCATGGGAACATGCAGCTAACCTGCTCTACATACCTTTTAGTGAACAAAATTAAACAATTTAGATTGCTATAGTCAGAAGAAAATTGGTATTTCCATCTGCAGTCATTTATATGTGGAACAGAACAGAAATGGTGTCAATACTTAAAGAAAATGACATTGATTAATTGAAATACAGCATTAAAGGGAGGAGCTGAGGTTGAGGTGGGTTGCAAAGTGGCTTGCAGATGTGCAACAACTATAAGCGGACTAAACCAGCTTAATATGGGAGCTACCAGTTTGATGTGTAGAAGGATATCATCTGACACGGGCTCAGATTGAGAGCAGCTCATCTGTGGTTAAATCTGACTCTGGCATCATGTTGTGCTGAGTGTTTTCCATAAATCTTAGATGTTACTCAGCATATCTACAGTTGCTCTTAGTATATCTATATCATTTAAATTTGAACTTTGATAACAACAGCTGTGTGTGATTGTTTGGTCTGCTTAGGTTTGAGAAAGGCCGTATCTACACATACATCGGAGAGGTGGTTGTCTCTGTTAACCCATACAGACAGATGGACATTTACGGCAAAGATAACATTGATGCGTACCGGGGCCGGGAGCTGTATGAGAACCCTCCTCACCTGTACGCAGTTTCTGATGCTGCCTATAAAGCCATGAAAAGACGGGCCAAAGACACATGCATCGTCATATCAGGTCAGTGTAACCTCCTTAGTATTTAATCACATAATAAGCAGCATTCCAAATAGTGGGGTGGACATTGAAACATTCTGCTGGGTGTCCAAATCTTGTTCAGTTTCTTTCAGTGAAAACATCATATAGATGCAATGAAGAGTTGATACTGTCAATAACTGAGGAAAAGGATCAATTTAATAATTAAAAACTACTTAAGAGGAAATTAAATGAAAAAAATATGCTAGGAATGATTCCATTTTCCTTTATATTTGCTTTGGTAAAAGTAATAAATAAAATACATTCATACATAAATTCATTTTTTCAGAAGAGAGAATATACTTCTACAGTTAACAGTCTTGTGTAGTTAATTGGCCATTTTTTATAGCTAGTTTACAAAATTACAGTAAACAGCAAAACTTAAGCCTCAGGTGAGGTTTTATTGTCTAAGCAACAATACAATTTTCAAAGGTATGCAGTTTAATGTTATAGAAGACAAAATTATCACATACACTTACCAGTCACTTACTTCAGTAGGTATACCTGTCCAAATGCTCATTAATGCAAATATGTAATCAGCCAATCACAGGGCAGAAATTCAATGTATTTATGTATGTATGACTTTGAATGTGACATGGTAGTTGGTGCCAGATGAGCTGGTCTAAGTATTTCAAAAACTGCTGATCTACTGGCATGTTTCTGCACACAGCCTAGGGTTCACAGAGGCTGGTCTGAAGAAGATAAAAATATCCACTCAGCAGCAGTTCTCTGGGTGAAAATGTTTTGCTGTTGTCATATATCAGTTAAAAATGGCCAGACTGCTTCCAACTAACAAAAAGGCAATGGTAACTCAAATAACCACTCCTTACACACAAGGCATGCAAAAGGGCATCATAATCTAGAAGCAAATGGGTTACAAGCCTTTTTAAAACCCTAAAACAAATGCTTTCTCATTTTTAGTAAGGCTACCTTAGTATGTCTCCTAGCACCGAGCCTGGAAAAGTGGAGGTACGCACTGGAGAGGAGAGGAATGAAAGTCAGTAGAAGCAAGAGAGTACATGTGCATAAATGAGAGGTAGGCAGGTGGAATGGTGAAGATGCAAGGAGTAGAGGTGGCGAAGGTGGATGAGTTTAAATACCAGGGATCAACCATCCAAAGCAACAGACAGAACACAAGAGAGGCGAAGAAGAGGATGCAGGAAGGGTGGAGTGGGTGGAGATGAGTGTCAGGGGTGTTTTGTGACAGAAGGATAGCAGCAAAAATGAAAAGGAAGGTTTACAAGATGGTAGTAAGACCTGCTATGATGTATGGTTTGGAGACGGTGGCACTGACAAAAAGTAAGGAGGTGGAGCTGGAGGTGGCAGAACTGAAGATGTTGAGATTTTCCCTGGGAGTGACCAGGATGGACAGGATTAGGAATGAGTACATCAGAGAGACAGCTCATGTTGAGAAGTTTGGAGATAAAGTTGGAGAGGCAAGACTGAGATGGTTTGGACATGTGCAGAGGAGGGATAGTGGAT
>VUQH01038713.1:0-19810 GCA_015106775.1 Etroplus canarensis | reverse complement strand
GCAGAGGAGGGATAGTGGATATATCGGACAAAGGATGTTGAAGATGGAGCTGCCAGGCAGAAGGAGAAGAGGAAGACCACAGAGAAGGTTCATGGATGTAGCGAAGGAGAAGATGCAGAGGGTTAGTGTGAGGAAGAGGATGCAAGTGATAGGGTGAGATGGAGGCAGATGATCTGCTGTGGTGACCCCTAACGGGAGCAGTCAAAAGAAGAGGAAGTATGTCTCCTAGCAGCTTGAAACTATAGGGCAGTTAGCTAAGTTTGTAATTCTACCAAATAGGTTACTACAGTACTTACTACTCCACAGTAGCAGTACAGTATATGAGGAAAGTGCACACTTGAAAGTACACAAATACTTTTCAAAGCCTTCCTATTAGTCTTTTCTAAAAATATCTGTCAAAGCTGGATTAAGTAACATGACTTGGTTTCACGTCATTATAACCTTTCACTTTATTGTAATTAGAGTGTTCTGAAAGGAAACTAGGCTCTTGAGCTTTAGATCATGGAAGACCAATCAATCGCAGGGCTTTTCAGACCAGATGAGATAAATCCTACAAATTTGTATAAAAATCTAAAAAATGTACGGTGTTAAACAGGGGACACCAGCTTGGTTATAGTGAAGCTTGAAACCTACGTGAAGCCAAAAAGCAGCACTAGAGTATTTTTATGTACACCAACAGATGCTGCTCTGGGGTTAGGTTTCTCTAGATTTCTGCAGTTTTATTACTGAGCAATACATTTTTGGACATTTGTCTTTCCTGTTCGGTATGAATTCATGCTTCATCAAACTATCGTTCATAGTGATCAGTCAGTGACTTGCAAAAGTAATTATATTTATTAGCTACATTAAGCTACCTTTTCTTAATTTTGCTGTGACAATTTGGACTTTTTTTGTGTGGGTATATTACATTTAAAAAATTTAATGTACCTTTCAGCTGCTCCCTCGTATTCTTCACCAAGGGATCAATCTGCATTGGTAATTAGTAAGAGGTTTTATGCTGGATGACCTTGCTGAAGCAACCCTCCATAGTGAGAGGGGCTTGTGTCCCCACCTGGACTTGAACCAGGGATCTTTTGCTTGTAAGGTGAATACGCAAACCACTACACTACAGGGGACGCTGTTCTAAGCATAAGTATGCTTAAAAAAAGTGTTTCAAATGACCAAACCCAGACTATAATTAATGCTTTTTGAAATACTCAGGCAACCCTATTGCACTAACAGCCATGCCACATTCAAAATCACTGAAATCACATTTCTTCCCTAATTTTTATGCTCAGTTTGAACCATGTATAGATGCCTAAATGCACTGAGTTGCTGTTGTGATTAGCTGATTAGATGTTTGCAGAAATTAGAAGTTGACCAGGTATACTGAATGAAGTGGTTTGTGAGTATATCTGTTCTATTTATAATTGTAGGTTATTTTTGCTTTTTTAGCTGCTGTAACATGGGAATTTCCCAACTTCTGATGTATAATGGGTATGCAGGCAGGATGTAAGACTTGTTTCTTATAAAACACAAATAGATACAATGTCAAGTTGTTACAATGATCTGCTTTATATACAGTGATTATGGCTATATTCATGTCAAATATATGCCCTTATTCTCAGTCATTAGAAAGCATGTTGTTAAAAAACATCCTGCCATATATATCAGTGAGCTGCCACCTTTATTTTGAAAGTGAGCATGATAAATATTCTGATTCACTGGTGCTGTGAAACATTTTCATGTTTTAGGTGAAAGTGGAGCAGGAAAAACAGAAGCCAGTAAATACATCATGCAGTATATTGCAGCCATCACAAACCCAAGCCAGAGGGCGGAGGTCGAGAGGTGAGAACTCACATGCTCATCGAGTTTTATGAGCTTTATTTTAATTTGCAGTCACTATAAATAACCGGACATTCTTCCCTTCCTCTGACTCCATTTTACCTCCCTCATGGTGGATTCTCACACGTTTCCATCACCGGTTACCACAATGTGATAAATCAGTGTGAAGAATGTGCTGCTCAAGTCCAACTGTGTGCTGGAGGCCTTTGGGAATGCCAAGACAAATCGCAACGACAACTCCAGCCGCTTCGGCAAGTACATGGACATCAACTTCAACTTCAACGGCGATCCCACCGGAGGACACATCAACAACTACCTGCTGGAGAAGGTGAGATGATGAAGGAGCTTAAACTGCAGAGAGAGGACCTTCACAGTGAGCCATCACCCAATGCAGCAAAGTACAGAAAAGTTCTTCTCATTTAGCTTTTAAATTACATCTTTCCTGCTGAACATGAATGTTTCATGAGGTGTTAACAAAGAGGCGTGAGGGAACAACCATGAATAGATGTGTCTGTGAAGGCCCTGTGCTGCTGCTGTGTGTTAATGAATAGCTCACCTGGGGGTACTTGATGCTGCTGTATTTATCTGCCCTGTTAAAGAACTTTCTGACACTCAGAGCCGGTGTGAATGATGGTGTCGTGATTTATTCTCAGAGGGTAGAAATAACCACACTATCTAGAAGCTGATCTGTGGAACCGAAATACTTAAACACTGTTGGAAAATAGCAGGTGGAGATTTTGTATTTTTCCTGTGGAGCTAGTGGTCCGGCCTTGATTGCATTTAGAAGATTAAAGCGGTCTAAAACCTTCCTAGTCAGAGAGCAAAGATAGGGTTTTTCCTGCATAAAGGAATTTTCAGCACCCTCGGGTTTTGGCAGAGGAAAAGAAAAAATTAAAAAAAACCCAAAAACTTAAGCATGATAGACATGTTTATCAAATGGTCAGAAGTAGGAGAAAAATATATACTTTTTTCAAATAATGTAACAGATTCATTTTCTGTTTTTTACTGTACGGGGACCATTTGTGTGTGTAGTCATTCCATAAAAAGCCCATTCTGATCTGGAAAACCTTGAAAGACCACCAAAGTTTTTGGAAAGATGAGAGAAAGACTGATCTTTAATACCTGAAAATGGGAAAAACCTATTATTACAGCGTGCTATATTCTGGTTCAGAGTATTACTTTAACATTTTTGTTTTGTACTCACAAACTTGCCCTCACCCATTTTTTACTCTTTTGTCTTATGTTGCCTTAAAAACACAGCATCCAAAATTGTGCTCTGTTTTAGTCTGAGTATAAGAGCAGGTATGAAGATAATTTTTTATTTCAGTTATTAATATCAGTCATTTGGCTTGTGAAACACTGCAAGATTACCTCATTCAATGTCTTACTTTATCAGAGCAACAGTCCAAAATCCGCAAATATTATCTTGAATGGCTTTAGTGCCACAAATTGATCAAACTTAGAGAAAAGTTAGACTAATCATTCCAGTAAAATAAATATAATAAATTAATTTAGTTTGAGGATGTATAGACGTGAAAAAGAAAGTTATTGAAAAAAGCACACTTCTTCCATAGGAATGAAGAGGGTAATTAGCAGCCAGATGCTGCTAATCAAATACACTTGATTAATTGATCATGAGCCAATATGACCACCTCTATAAAAACAGACCGTTTGGCAGTTTGCTGGTCTGGAGCATTCAGGTGTGTGTTAACACAATACCATGATCTCCTAAGAAGCAAATTCACCCCAAAGTCAGACCATGAAATGCTAAGAGAAAATGCAAAAATCTAAGAGCTGTATCTCAGACTCTACAGGCCTCAGTTATTGTGTTAAATGTTAAAATGGTAAACAAGTATGGCTTGTTTGGAAGGGTTTCTGGGAGAAAGCTTCTTCTCAGTTAAAAAAAATAGACAAGATCAAAGTGGAGATGTTTGGCCATAATGCACAGCACCATGTTTGGTGAAAACCAAACACAGCATATCAGCACAAACTCCTCATGCCAACTGTCAAGCACTGTGGTGGAGGGGTGATGATGATTTGGGCTTGTTTTGCAGCCACAGGACCAGGGTCACTGAGTCAACCACGAACTCTTCTATATACTAAAGTATTCTAGAATCAGATGTGAGGCCATCTATCCAACAGCTAAAGCTTGACTGAAATCTTGTCATGCAGCAGGATAGTGAGCACATCTGCAAATCTACAATAGAATGACGGAGAAATAAAAGAATCAAGATGTTGCAATGGCTCATTTAAAGTACAGATGTGTCTGTGATAAGTAGTGTAACTCATATCCTTCTACAGAGAATAAATAAATGAATTAAAAAATGCTTTTTAAAAAGGAAAGCATAATGTGTAATACATTACTTTAAGATCCCAAACACTGGTTACAAAAACTGCACTTGACTTAAAAAAGTAAGCTTGGTCATCACAGAATTATTCTTTAATGCTGTAATCAGAGGCATTTTACATTTGCTACTGTAATCTGTTTCCTGTTGAAGTCCAGGGTGGTGCAACAGCAAGAGGGGGAGAGGAACTTCCACTCATTCTACCAGGTAAACTGCAGTCTGCACTGTAAAACACCTCAGCTGCAATAAGGCTGTATACTCTAACCACCACATAAAAAATATCACCTGCTCAGTGATGCCTGCTCAGCTGAACAATCACAATGGTCCTAAACTTTTCTATTTACTGTGTTTTCATAGCTACTGCGTGGAGGCTCTGATGAAATGCTGCAGTCATTTCACCTGCAGAATGATCCTGCTGTTTATGTATATACCAAAGAGGGAGCTGAAACTGCTGTGAGTTTATCATCTTTAGCGTTCTAGTTTGAATAACTCATATAAAATAAAATGATGAATAATAATCCTATATCACCCACTGCCTTTCAGAAACACTCTTTTTGACAGTTTTTATACACAGTCTGTCTTCTATTTCCAGACCTCCAACAATGATCGCTCGAGCCACAAAGCAGTGATGAGTGCACTGGAAGTTATCGGCTTTTCAAAAGAGGAGATCACCTCAGTTTATCAGATCCTCGCCTCTATTCTGCTTTTGGTAATTAATAGCTCAGTGTATGATTTCCCTTCCTAAAGTGATATTAAATATTAAAATACTTTAACCATCAAATGGAATGGAATGTTTTTTAGGGCAACTTGCAATTTGAGAGTGATGGTGAGAACGTTCAGATTGTGGGACTCGAAGCTGTGAACCATATCTCAGAGCTGACAGCCACAGATCCAGACAGTGTCAGTAAGAGCCTCCTGTACCGCACGGTGGCCACCGGTGGTGGTGAGGTCATTGAAAAGGGACACACAGAGCAGGATGCCTGCTTTGGACGGGATGCTTTTGCCAAGGTGCTTGATTCATTTGTTTATTTACAGTTCAAACAGGCCAGAAATAGCTGATTAGGATAAGATATGCAGTTTATACAGATAAATCATATTACAATGCCTGAGGATGAAGATATTATGTTAACAACATCACTGTGACATGCTTTCCTTTTATCTAATTTTCACAGTTGTCACATTATTTTAATCTCTGCCTTCTCTGCTGCAGGCTCTCTATGAGAGGCTTTTTGGCTGGATTGTCAACCGCATCAACAGTGTCATTGAAGTGAAAGACTACAATCCAGTCCTGCATGGCAAAAACACTGTAATTGGTGTGCTGGATATCTATGGCTTTGAGATCTTTGACAACAACAGGTTTGTGTCACAACACTGTTTTGACATCTGCCATGTTTTCTTGTGAATATTAGTCACTGCTGTTATTGTGGCTCATGTTTGTTCCTTTGGTGTTGGCTAGCTTTGAGCAGTTCTGCATTAATTACTGCAACGAGAAGCTGCAGCAGCTTTTCATCGAGCTGATTCTTCGACAGGAACAAGGGGAATACCAGAGAGAAGGCATCACCTGGCAACATGTGAGGAAAACACACAAACAAACAGTTACACAAGAGTTGCCATGTCCACATTTGTTGTTCTTTAGTGTAGATCTGCTGCTACAATGGCATTATTGGCCCCTGTAAAGTTGCTTGTTAATGGAAAATATAAACTATAAAAACTGAGGTCCTGTTATGAAGTCTCGAGATGAGCATGAAGAGCTAGTCGAGGTGTCTAAGTGTGACAGTGCATTCTTGTTAACTAATGAGTATACCCTGGATAATCCTCCTTTGTGACTCTAATGAGGGCCATAATTTACAAAATGAATGTGTTTTATTCAACATGACCTGAAACTAGCACTTGAGCTCAAAAAATCTTTAAGAAAGTGTTGACTGAGGTCACAGAGAAAACATGCTCATAGGTTTCTGTAAAACTAGAAGTCTTGAGAAGTGTATCTTTGTGGATCTTGAGAAAGCATATGATAGGGTTCCAAGAGAGAAACTGTGGTAATCTATGAGGAAGTCAGAATGGTGCAGGACATTTAAGAGAACAGCGAGACAGTGGTGAGGTGTGCAGTAGGAGTGACAGATGGATTTGAGGTGGGGGTGGGATTACATCAGGGATCAGCTCTGAGCCCCTTCTTGTTTGCAATAGTGATGGACAGGTTGAGAGGTGAGGTCAGGCAAGATTCTCTGGTAGACAACGGTTAGTCGCTAGTGGACATCTGGTTGCCGAGGTTACCATCTAATGCCTTTACGTTCCCCTCATATGTCAATAAATAGTTTCCTTTGGGCCCATCGCTTTGGTTGCTCATCTCAGAGCTGACTTACCATGGCCTTTGGTTGTCATATCACTGCTGCTCTCTTCCTGTGTAAACTCCCCTTGACTGCTATGGGTTGCAGTTGATTTTAACATTAGATACACAAGCAAGTTTGTAAGTAAAGCACGCTATTGCCATTTACTCACATATATAGTGATGGCAAAAGTATAAAACAGACCAAAACCTCACACCCACAGTTTTTGGACACAACCGCAGAGAAAGCACACAAGAAGCAAATTCTCATGCAGTAACATGAATAATTGTTCATTCACAAAGTAACCTGTTTTTTTCTTTAACCTCACAGTTGTACTCTCTATGCACAGATTGATTACTTCAACAACCAGATCATAGTGGACTTGGTGGAGCAACCCCACAAAGGCATCATCTCCATTTTGGATGAGGCTTGCCTCACTGTTGGAAAAGTCACTGACACAGTCTGTCTGGACAGCATGGACACAAAACTGGCACAGCATCCCCACTACACCTCTCGAAAGGTGAGAACAAATTTCTGCAGCTCTCCTTACGAGGTTTATAATAAGCTTCCCTAAATAGGCTTGAAGGTTAGAAAATCACCTTATTGTATTCTCTTACATTATCACCTAACTAGAAGGGCATGTAGAGAGCACATGGTTTATTCTGTTTATGAAATTGGGATCAAGGTTTTACAGAAGAATTTGCTTGTTCGACCGATTCACTTTGATTGATACACGTTTTAGATCATCCCACTGAAAGACCAATGAGCTAATACAATGGCAAGGCATCCATCCCTCTGTCTACCTGTCCGTCCCTCCATCTCTCCACAATTCATGAAAATTGCTACTCCTCCTAGAGTGTTAGCTAATGGGTCTTCACCTAAATTTTGCTGAAGGTCATAGATGTCTGTAATGTTAGATGTTGATATTCATAATCGCTAAGATCATGATCATAGAGAGAGTAGTCTTCTTGGTTCACACCCACATTAGGCAAGTGAGGTTGGGACCTTCCTGTAACCATAATGCTAACACCAGTAACATGGTTAGTGCTATGATATGCTGATGCGTTTACATGCTTTTTCTTGTCATATTTACTACTGACCACGTCTTGTCATTAGTTTGTGCAATACAGCCAACCAATGCCAAAAAAACCTCTTTCATTTTCTTGCTGTACTTCACACATTACATTATCGTGAGCCAGATGGGTTACTACACTACTGACGTTCTGGTTTATTTATAAGTATATCTGGAAAGATGGCGTGTTTTTGTAACAGCAGGATCTTGGCTTTTAGGAAACACATTTGCCAGTTGACTGTAATATAAGAGGTCTTTTTTTAAACATTCGATCTTGAGTTTATAAAGCCACTCCACAAAAGCAGAACTGACAAAGGGTTTAAAAAGGGGATCTCTAACTTTCAGAATTAATTGAGAGGGAAGTGGTAATTTATTGTTGACATATCCTGCGGAGACTTACAGTGTACCTAAAAGGAACAAAAGGAGGAAATATTATTTTTGATCAAAATTAGAAATGTTAATATGTGCTTTTTGTAGACTAGAAACACCCATGTGAAGGATTGGATATGCTGGAATCTAAAATAGATTCAGTTTTCTCCTTTAATTTGGGGCAGGGTGGATTTTAAACATCTAAATAGGAAACCAGTAAAACTGGTGAAGCAATTTTTCTGCAGAAAGGTTTATGCACAATGTCTGAAGACTTGACGCAAATGTGTTCAGCCTTGAAAGACTATAAATTTACATGTAGCATGTGGATTTAAATAAAGTGGCTGGGTTTATTATGGTGTGATATTGTTGTAAAAATGCAAATTTATGTATTTGGTTTAATTTAAAATACAGAATTAAGTATGAATACCAAGAATTATTTTAGAAGACAGGTGCAGTTTTGAGTTTTTGCCAGTAGAGGGCACAGTTTCTCCAGTATTTTCCACATTTCATGAGACGCTTTTTGAATAGTGGGATCTCCAAAGCACAGCAGTAATCCCCTCCTCTCAGAGTTTGCATCTGTACACACTGGAGATGTTTTCAGTATCATAATGGATCATCTTTCACATATGCCTTCTTCTCATTTCCAGCTCAGCCCCACTGACAAAACCATGGACTTTCAGAAACAGTTCCGTATTCGCCACTATGCTGGAGATGTCACGTGAGTCACAACACATGTACACTCATTATTGTCATGTTTTATAGCCAGAGGCCTCTCTTTGGATGAAGACAATGACAGACTGTTTGGAGAGTTCGCAAGTGTAAGCCATATAATCCTATTAAAGGCGGTCAGCTTATGGCACTGGCATCATTTGGGCTCTTTGATGATAAGAAAATGTAATAAATTCCCATATTAACCAGAATCTATGCTGTCCTGGAAAGATGTTCTCAATAGTCACTATAATCAAGTAATGTGTAAATGTATAGAGCTGTCTGACCCTGAATGCTCCCGCAGATTTCAGTAGATATCAGATGTCTGCTGCACGTGCCTTGCTCACATACACGAAGTGCACTAATCTACACACAAACAGAGCCATGAACAACTCACATGGGATTGTGGAGGCAGGGAGAGGATATGCACACATCTGCTTACAGTATTTGCCTATACAGACATGATATTTAACAGGATCAGTCACGAATGTCCAAAACCTTCCGTATGGCAGGCAGGTTTGGTTTTATGTCTGGCGACACCCTGAATTCCTGTGCTGCCAGTATTTTCATCTAGATATTTGAACTTGATGTTTTGCAACACATGGATTAAAATCAGTCCATTCGTTCATTTTCTTAACTGAATATCCAATTCAGAGTCATGGGGCGGCTGTAGTCTGTCTCAGCTGTCATAGGGCGAGAGGCAGGGTACACCCTGGACAGTTTATCACAGGGCTAACATAGTAAGACTATCGACATGTCTACATCTCTATGAGTCATGAGTTTAGAGAAGAAGGTTGCGACACAATCGGTGGAATTCAGCTTCCTTGAAATTGTGCCTGGGCTGTCCTTTAAAGACAGGGTAAACTTGGTCATTCAGAAGGGGCGCAGAGTAAAGCTTCTCCTCCTCCACACACAACGAGCCAGTTGAGGTGGTTTGAGCATCTGACCAGGATGCTGCCTGGTGAGGTGTTCCTACTGGGAAAAGACCTCAGGGCCGACCCTGTCTGCCCTGGAAATTATGTCTCCTCATTGGTACTGAACATCTCAGTCGCCCCAGAATCAGAATCAAAATAATTTGTCAATCCCATTAGGGAAATTATTCACATTACAGGCACCAGTTCAGTAAACATAACTAGACATAAATATATGATCGCAGTGCAGTTAAGAAGATAAAATGTAACATACTCTATGTTCAGTGTTTGTACTACAGCATGGCAGTAGATAAAAGTCCAGTTATTAAGGGTGGAGCAATACAGTAATAATAGACACAGAAGGAGAGAATGGATGGATGAAACTAATAAAATGAACCTAAAAGCAAACATTTTTAAACAATAAAAACTAAAGTGAAATGAGCAAACCTACTCTGGAAACTAGCTGAAAAATATTAAAACATAATAAAAATAAAACATGGAAAAATACAAAACTACAATAGCTCTGGCAGCGGCTTGCACAAGGGTACATTATTAGAGTAAAAAAAAAAGTCTTCTGAGCAGCTAGAACACAGTTTATACAATAGATTATATCATAAATCACATGTATGGCTGTAAAACTGATATGCATATACTGTGGCTTTTTAGCTTTTAGCCTGTTTTATTTTTACTTGATGTTAGTGGTTGCTTGGTTTATAACCCAGAGATTAAAGATGAAACGCTTTACTCGGTTTCCTTCTCCACGGAATTTAAACATTGTGGTGACCAGATGAGGCCCCTGGCCAACAGTCACCCACCATGGCTTTGATTTCCAAAGATCCTCACAGATCACGTGCACTGCCCTCAATATGGAGAGGGGAAGGACATTAATATGTCAAGGGAACATGCAAGTGGAGGAGGAGGATGGGGAAAGATGGAGCCAGCTGATGAGACAATTTTGTCTCTGTGTGATTCAACATCAGCAATCAAGGACAACTGGAGGAGGTTTATTGAGGTTCTCTGACTATGGAAAATCCAGGCTAATAGGATGTCAAACACACACACAAACAGAGAACAATTTCATCCAGCTCTAAAGCTCATGATCACTCTCACCCACAGTCAGCGACTGCAATTCTATTTCCCAGAAACGTAAGGAAAGGGGAAATCTACTTCTAATAATGAAAGTAATGTGACAAAAGTGAAACTGGTTAATGTTTTACTGTTATATAATTAGGTTATTATCACTGAATTTATGGTATCATAAATGAAATGACTTGTAAAACATTAATACAACAGGAAAATGGTAAAAAAAAAAAATGCCTGTTGCAAATGGCCAAAGTTAGAATAGACATCTTCAGGTGTTCACTCCAAAATCAACAAATTAAGTTAAATTGGTGTAGCCAGTTTTTTTTTCCCAGCTCAAAATGAGTCTTTGGGGATAACTACACACGTAATCACTACTGGTCTGTATGAACTTAAGGAAAAGAGTTTGTATTACTTTAGTGAGTGGCCTCTGCATTTCCCTCTTATTTTTCCCGTTATTTTTTGCATTTTGATAAACCAGAATATACATTTATCAGGAAAGACATTATTATGACCACCTGCCTAATATTGTGTTGGTCCCCCTTTTGCTGCCAAAACAGTCCTCACCTGTTGAGGTATGGACTCCACCTTTTACCACCGTTCCTTCCTTGAACCACTTTTAATAGATACTGACCACTACAGATCAGGAACACCCTACAAGAGCTGCAGTTTTGGAGATGCTCTGACCCACTTGTCTAGCCACTGGGCCCTTGTCAAACTCACTGAAATGCTTCTTCATTTTTCCTGCTTCTAACTTTGAGGACAAACTGTTCACTTTTTGCTTAATATATACCACCCACTAGCAGGTGCCATGATGAAGAGATAGGTGAAGTGAATAACACTCAGTGACAGTTGTCATAATATTATGCCTGATCGGTATATTTAAGTTTGAGTACATGAAAACCCATTTAAAAGACTAAAACAATTAAAACTATTTTTATTACAGACCTGGTGATTTTCTTTTGGTGGAAGGCCAAAACCTCTGTGGGGATGCCAGAATGTTTAATATGCAGGAAAGAAACCCTTGTATTTCCTTACCCAAATCAGTTTGAGCCAATCCCTGAATCAATACATTGTGATAATTGAATGCTGTTATCTTAAAACCTGACCAAAATGTAAATGGAATCCAGTCCTAGGCGAGTAATTCTTCAGAATGACTGACTGAGAGCGCCTTTTATATGCAAATGTACAAGGACTAATCTAATGAATTGCTAACTGCTTGCATAACTACACGGACTTCTTGCTAAAGCTCCAGTGATTGCACCTGGTTCCCTTTTTTCTGTGATTCTGATTGGCTGAAGTTAGACTGTAATGAACAGATGGTTCATCCAACTACCTGACAAATATTTTTTGAAAGTGCCTTATCTTCCCAGATGTTTCTTTGTAACAAACCATCTGGCACATCAAGTTAGAGATGTACTGCTACAATCTGCTTATTAAGTAATGATGTAAAGACACTTTTTCTGGGTCCAAGCTTCTACTACTCTGCATGAGGTCTGAACAGTCACGAATACCTAAAACTGTTCAGTTGTCATTATTATTGGCCATGCCAGCTTATTACCACTATTCATGTGTGTCATGTTTTCAAGCTTTTAAAAAGTCCAGGGTAGAGGCCAAATATTTAACACTTCAAATAAGAATCTCTCTCAGGCTAAGATTTCAGCATGGATATTAGGCTTAGAATCAGGACTTTTTCTTAGCAAATAAGCACACAGCAACATATTAGTGAATAACCTCGTGTTGTGAATGTGGCTCATGTCAAATGTTCTCTTGGCTGAAATTTTGTCAGTTTTTGGCATCTTCTTCCTGCTATATAATTGGCATTTGTCTCATTTTGTAAGGACTTATTATGAAATCTAGCCTTTTGGTTGCCATCCTGTGCCCCCTGTAGTCTGCATTTGGATCCTCTTTCACCCTCTTTCACTAGCACTCCACCATTACAGGAAACTGCTAGTCAGGGAACCTCAACAAGGACATTTATTAAGAACAATTGAACTTGGATCCTATATCTTCTCTGTGCTAGTATGTTTAGGCTATCCTCCTGTAGTTAGCCATGTGGAAGCAGATCATTAGTCGCTAATCCTCCAAACATCACGGGTACTGAGTTTTCTAATGCACTCACATTTATATAGCACTTTTCTAATCTTACTGACGCAAAGCACTTCAAATACAAGTCGCATTTTAATAAAAAAATGGGTTGTTATAAAGAGTTTGTTGAAGAGCCTGGTACTATAATACCATGCCGCCACTGCACCAGGTCTGTTCATGAATTTCTTCCCCGCTAGCTATTCCACTAACAACTGTAAGTGGTATTATTACAAAGTGGAAGCATTAAGGAACCACAGAAACTCAGCCATGAAGTGGCAGACCACGTACAGTCACAGAATAAAATCGCTGAGTGCTGAAAGTGCATAGTGCATGAAAGTTGTCCATGCTTTGCTGAATCAATAACTGCAAAGTCCAAACCTCCTCTGGCATTAACATTAGCACAGAAACTGCACCAGGAGCTTCATGGCATGGGTTTCAATGATTGAGCAGCTCATGTAAACCTTTCATCACCAAGTATGATGCCAAGAATTGGTTGGAGTGGTGTAAAGCTCGCTGCGACTGGACTCTGGAGGAAATGCATTCTGTGGAGTGAGGAATCACACTTCTCTGTCTGATAGTCCTATGGATGAGTCTGGGTTTGGTGAATGCCAGGAGAATGTTACCTGCTTGGTTGCACTGTGCCAATTCTAGTTCAGTGGTGAAGGAGGGATAATGTTTTGGGATTGTTTTTCTGGTGTTGGCCTGGGCGCCTTAGTTCCAGTGAAGGGAAAGCTTAATGCTTCAGCTTTCCAAAACATTTTCTATAATTCTATGCTTTCAACTTTATGTGAACAGTGTGGGGAAGGCTTGTTACTTTTCTGGCATGAGTGTGCCCCAGTGCACAAAGAAAGATCATAAAGGCACAACTGGATGAATTTGGTGTGGAAGAACTTGACTGTCCTGCACAGAATCCTGATCTCAACCCAGTCGAACACCTTTGCACCGATGAATTGGCAGAAATTCCCACAAATACACTAACAAATCTTCTAGAAAGTCTTCACAGAAGAGTGAAAGCTGTTATAGCAGCAAATGGTGGGCAAATCCATATTAATGTCTGTGAATTTAAAATGGGATGTCATAAAAGCTCCTGTAGCTGTAATACTTTTGTCCATATAATTACTAGACAGATGTTGATGGTGCAAACATGCATTTTCCTGTTAACAACCAACCTAAGTTGAGGAGCTAGTGGGTTGTAAGCTTGTTGTCTCAGAACTTTAAGTGATGACAGGGGCGTTTTTGGGCAACAATCACCCAAGTGTTTCAAGAAGAAAGGGAAGTGTTTCAGGAAATATTGTCTTTTGCAAGCGAAAGGCATTACATGTAGTTATCTAGCATTATCAAAATTAACTTTGATTTCAAAGGTCACAGGGACCTAAAACTTTACCAGTCAAAATTGGTGAAAACATTTAAAAATGTTTGCTGACTTCCAAGTTTTTAAGCTTGGAAGTTATCATCAGTTTCTCCTATAGATTTAAATTTAGGAGACTTTGTGTCACTCTATAGCTATGACTAGACTGGCTTGCAAGTTAGCAGCTGCCTTGCCAGCTGTAGCAGTTTACCAAGTAGGCCTGTGACTGCCTCACCCAGTTTCTGTGACCAAATATTTGACAAAGATAAGCAGATTCATTTTGCTGACCAGCCCTCTATGCTGCAAAAAAAAAAAAAGAGCTGAGTCTTGGAAGGTTAAACTTTTGAAAAATAAATTTGATCGTTTCCTCTTAGAGAAATACTCACAATATATTTTAAAACCACGTCCTCAGGGGCTGAAAATGCAGTTGCATCTCACTCATGCCAGCACTAACATGACGGGCTGGATAAGAGCGTGTGTCACAGACCTGCAGTGGTAATGACAGATGGCTGTCCCTGTCTCTGCGTGTCCCCATCATCCAGCCTCTGTTCACCTCAGGGCCACGACGGGGTCTCTCCAGCTGAGCTGTCACCTCTAGTATATTGCTTCCTGGTGGCACCATCCCCTGTCCCATCCCATCCTATCTCAGTCTTTCTTTACTTTGGCTAAATATACCCTCTTCCTTGCCACCCGCTGGCCCCCCTTCTCCACTCTCACCGAACCTCCCCTGTCAAGAGCTTTGACCTACTTCGCTATCTCCTTCTCCTCTGCTTCTTCCTCTTTTCCCATCATGTTTCTTCTTCTCCTTGTTCTGTACTGCAACACTCACCTGGCTCTCTTTGCTGTCCACACTTAATTCTCTGTAGGATTGCACACGCAGCACTTTCAGGAAAGATATACAGTATCGTATATTCTTACTCCACATCTTTATATTGTGGTACATGTCATATCTTTGTCACCTGGCTCCCTCAATATGTTCCCTTTCACCTTGCACAACTCAGCTCTCTCCTTGCACCAGCCTTGACCTTCATCCTTTAATATACTTTCCTCTAAATTATCCTTGTGTCTCTGGAGAGCTGCTGCCTTTTTCTTGGCCTGTCCTCTCCTGTCTGTCCTGTCCCAACAACTGTCTTGTCCTTGTAAATGTGTTTTTGTGGCTTGTTGTTGTGTGTCCTGATTGCTCCCTCATTTCCCTTCACACTGTCAATTCAGTGAGCTTCCCAGAAGTCTGGTCAGGTAGTTTTGGCCTCAATGAGCCAAGGAAACACATCTGTCATGGTCAGCCCCTGTATCTTTGTTTCCAGATGTGACAACCACACAGATGACACAGCCTGGTCTCACAGCAAAATGTGAAATAGTCACAAAAAAGCAATCTATTAATTCTATTTGTATGGTCATTTATTTATTTATTTATTTATTTATTTAAATGACAGCACAACTTTGTATTTTATGTAGTTCAATCAGAAGTATAATTTGCATCTATGGTACGTATACTGTATGGACAGAAGTACTGAGTCACCTACACATTACACCTGCAGGAGTTTTTACGACATCCCCTTCTAAAACCTTAGGCAACAGTATGGAGTTGCCCACCTTTTGCAGTTGTAACAGCTTCCCCTCTTCTGGGAAGGCTTTCTACTCTATTTTGTAGTGTGTTTGTGGGCATTTTTGCCCATTCATCCAGAAGAACATTTGTGAGGTCAGACACAGATGTTGGGTAAGAGGGTCTAGCTCATAATCGCCATTCTTATTCATCCTAAAGTTGTGTGATGGAGTTGAGGTCAGGGCTCTTCCTAGGACAGTGAAGGTTTTTCACACCCAATTCATCCAACAATACCTTCGTGGACCTTGTTTTGTGCACTGAGGCACAAAGTAGGGGTGTTGGGGAAAATAAACAAGTTGCTGATGCCATTGGGCTGACTGTTGTTCAGGGTTTTTTTTTTTAGGTAATTGATTAAAAAATATGGGGTGTGGAGCATGCTGCAGAAAAATTGAGAACCACTGGTTGAGTAGGTGATCTAGCTATGGCCCATGTGGGTGTTCGTTGATCAGAAGGTCGATGGCTCAATCCCAAGGTCTGGGAGTCAACATGTTCAGGTGTCCTTTAGCTAGATAATGAACCCAAAGTTAAGCCCAATGTGTCATTTTTCTATGTGTGGGTGGTGGCTTGTAGTTCTTGAAGCTATTGACTGGAATAGAAAATCACAATATAAATGCTTTTTTTTTAAAACCACATATAGAATAGAGTTCATTTAGTTATAGGGGTGTATCTTCGCTGATTCCAAAGCTTCTTAACCACTGGTTACAGTTTAGTCAAAACAATGCACCTGGTGGCGCCAGTTAGAAGTTAGAAAAGCATCTGTGCTGCAATATTGTTAAATCGGGAATGAGAGGTAGAGGTTTATATGAGGAAACACTTACACTACAGCAGGCTTGTACCCTGGGGCTGGACGGCTTATGTAACTGTGCCTTACAATGCGCCCGTGACCTTCCACTGATGCCTCATCAAAACCAACTGAGCAGTTTATAAAAAAAGAGGCAGACAGATTAGTTTATAGACAAGTCTTTTTATCTGTCCCTGAGCCATGGGGGGAATTTGACCATGTTCCTAATTTGTAAATTGACTTAGCAGCATGACTCTTGCTCTAATCTGTAGGACTGTGTATTACTGGGAGGAGAGAATGAAGTTAACGATAGTGACCCTTTGAGTGGCAGACGATTACTGTTTAAACTCTGGTATTGTTTTTAAGACATGTAATATTAACATCTCGATTATTTTTGTAACACACCACTTCACTCCAAGTGCTCTTCAGTGCTCCCCCTCTTCTTCTTTTTAATAACTTTTTGCCAATCAGTCTCAATCTCATTTACTCTCTCTACATCTTTTGCAGATATTCCGTTGAGGGCTTTTTGGACAAGAACAAGGACCTGCTTTTCCAAGATTTCAAGCGTCTTATGTACAACAGGTGCCAAACACATCATCACTGACAGTTTTTTCCTCACATCATATTGCTCTTGACAGTTCAATAACTGGGTTAAGTGTATAAATGAGTTTCTTCTCACTTTGCCTGCACATCCCTCCTCTGCTAACCTAGTTATTGGCGTCCTTTTTTTGCTCTTTCCTCTCTTTTCTCACTTATAGTGCCAACCCAGTCCTAAAGGGGATGTGGCCAGATGGTCAGCTGAGCATCACAGAGGTCACCAAGCGGCCTCTGACCGCCGCCACCCTGTTCAAGAACTCCATTGTGGCTTTGGTTGATAAACTGGCTTGCAAGGTCAGTAGTTTCTGATCATGATCGTCTTCCTCTTTCCTTCCCTTAACTCCTAAGGGAGGCTGTGAATGTAGTTTTAAAATCTAATTCATGCAAGTATGACCTTTGAAGCCTAGCAGTGCTCCCTTAGAAAAGAGTAATACATGAAAAAGTAGTGAAGCTGAGAAAAAAAGAGGTTTCTAGGCTAGTTATCAAACACATTGGGTCATAATACATTTCCTTGTATACTTTTTAGCTAAATTTAACCGCTACCCCTCAAAATAAGTAATTGTGATAGAAAATGCATAATAGCATATCTGATATGTAGAGAACCTGTTCACTTAATAAATATTATCATTGGCTGTAATTTACCTAAAGGGTGTATGCAAGATTGTGGGACTAATTATTGTGTGTCATGTAAATTTATACAAAATGAAATGTACTCTTTAACTTTTATTACATTTGAGCCTGTTTTTCCAAAAAAATGCTATCAATCTGCTAATGCATGCTGCTTGGGCAGTTAAGGATTTGCAACAGCACATAGGCCTGCTACCATGGTGGCACATGGTTCTGTATGATAACTACAAAGGTGACAAATTTGGTGCAAATTCAAAATGGTGAATGGTCTAAAATTGCTTCTGTTGCTGTGACATCCATGATATTTACAGCAGAGTATTTGCTTTTACAGTAATCTGCAAAAGTCTTCAGCCACCCCTCATTTCTTTATATTTTGCTAGGGAAATAAGAAACAGGTGTAATGATTTATTAAAATAAATATGTGAAGCATGAAAGGAAATATAACAAAGTTGAAAGTCAGTATTTGGTATAACCACCTAAATTCTTCAACAGAGCCGGAACTCTCTTAGGCAAGTTTTCTCATAATTTCTTTAAGTAGTCTTCAGGAATGGTTCTCCAGGCTTCTCAATGCTTTTCTTTGCATATTGGCTGCCTTTTGACCCGTTCTCTGTCAAGATAAGCCCACCATGTTTCAATAACTGTGTGGACTGTGAAAGCCCTGTTGCCAATGATTTTCAGTTCAGGTCTTGTGTAATTTGGCACATCCCAGCCTTTCCTCCTTGTTTCCTTGTTTTCTGATGAGGCTTCGGTAAAGAGTAGATGGATCAGCTGAAGAGCTAGATGCATCTCTCAGGTCCTGTGTCAGGTCTTTGCTAATTTTTTTTTCTATTTCTTAAGGATTTTAATTTCAAATACTGTTCATCAATGATAGATATACTTCTTTTTCTGTCCTCCACTTGTCCAGTTCCCTCCAATTTTTTTAAGAGTGCACAGCACAGCATGCTGATACTTGCCATATTTTTGAATATTAGCTCTTTGGGAATTGCCTTGTTGGTGCAAAAATACTATTTTATGCCTGTCAAGTTATGTTATCTTTGGCATTTTTTAATAGATTCAACAAAAGAAATTGGAACAAATGATGTATTTTTGTGACAGGTTGCTAGTAAAGTGCCTAAAGATACAAGTGGTTCTGTGCTAAGTTGTTTGTTATGTGTACAGACACAGCACTGGTGTTAGGTGCCGTTTTTATGCTTGAATGAGTCACAGCTGAGCATTAAACATTCCTCTGGAAATGGTTAGGTACAAAGGAATATACTGAAAATGAGTAAAAGAGCAACCGATGTACAAACATTTTTTAAAGACCTTCAGAAAGCAGAAACTATTGCGAGGCTAGACCATGCAATGCTCAAAGAAATTAAGAAAAAAAAAACATGAGCTACAAAATGACTAAGAAAGTAGAATGGTTTGTGCAGGAGATTTGCTAGGAGAAGGCCTTTTCTCTCTAAACAGAGCACAGCAGCAAGTTGCATCTGATCAAACCACAAGATTTTTAAAACCAATGTGAAGATGTTTGCGCATAATTCTTAGTGCCATCGTCTTGTCTTGTCTCGTCTCGTCGTCTACCGCTTTTCCGGGGGTCCGGGTCGTGGGGGCAGCAGTTCGAGCAGAGAAGCCCAGATTTTCCTCTCCCCAGCCACCTCCTCCAGCTCTTCAATGGGGACACCCAGGCGCTCCCAGGCCAGCTGGGAGACATAGTCTCTCCAGCATGTCCTGGGTCTTCCTCGGGGTCTCCTCCCAGAGGGACGTGCCCGAAACGCCTCCAGTGAGAGGCGTCCAGGGGCCATCCTGATCAGATGCCTGAACCACCTCAACTGGCTCCTTTTGATGTGGAGGAGCAGCGGCTCTGCTCTGAGCCCCTCCCGAATGACTGAGTTCCTCACCCTCTTAGTGCCATGTTTAGCAAAAACCAAAGACAGCACATCAGCATAAACCCCTCATACCAGCTGTCAAGCATGGTGGTGGAGGGGTAATGATTTGGGCTTTTGGAGCCACAGCACCAGGGCACCCTGCTTTGAGCTGACTATCTTCTTCTTCTTCTTTCGGCTGTTCCCGTTAGGGGTCGCCACAGCGGATCATCTGCCTCCATCTCACTCTATCCCTTGCATCCTCTTCCCTCACACCCACCCTCTGCAT
>VUQH01038712.1:0-26941 GCA_015106775.1 Etroplus canarensis | reverse complement strand
CATACATTGCCAAGGGCAAACAAAAATACTTTGATAAACTCTGGGAACCATATATAAATATGATGACAAGTGAAAGTGTTAGATTTTTATGAAATGATTTATGAATGCTGTAAAATGTAGCCCCCATTTTCTTTCTTCCTCCCCCCATCCTTTTTTAAAAATTTGTTTATTTTTTAATTATTTTTTATTGTGTTTTATTTATTTATTATTCTTATTTATTTATTTATTGTTTTTTCTTAATTTATTTTAATTTATTTATTTTCTATTTTTTATGATGCAATGGTATGCAGTCTGTGTGTGTGTATGTATGTGTATATGTTATGTGTTTGTGAAATAATTTTGAAAAAAGACAATAAACATATTGGCAAAAAAAAAAACTTTTAGAGGCAGCTTCAAGTGGCCGTTAGAGGAACTGCAGCTTTTGGCTTACAGTTTTCAGCTCTAGTGGTTGCCCCTTTATTTAACTCCGGGGTCTATGGAGCCACCCTCCAGTAGTCTTTAGAAGAACTGCAGTTTTTCCAGTGTTGGCAGCTTGAGTTTGTGGTCTAAAAGCTGGGCTTTAATTGTTTTAGGTGTAACTAGGTTTAGTTCTTTTTTACATGCCAGTAATACAAACTATTATAACCGCAGATAGGTCTTTTTATCCTTTGATGATACACCGCTGAAGGCATGCAGATCTACAGTATGCATGTTTGTGGTGTGAGTGAATTGGCAGCAATAGTATGAATCATCTCTTTGTCAAGCCAAATCAAAGACCTATAATGTTTTTTCCAATCCCACAGATTTATAGCCTTATTGTCATCTCTTTAATTCCTTTTATATAAACATGAGATTACATAATATCAGTTTTTATAGCTTCAGTTTAAACCTTAACCATAAAAATGTACCTGTCTCTCTGTCATTCTGTGAATCACTTACTTATCACACAGTCATATTGAAATGTTAGTAATTTACATGTGCACTCCTTAATGGTGCTTTTAATTATCTTAGAGTTTAAACCTACCAAAACCTAGAACGTTGAAGGTTGAAATTCTCATTTCTGTTCAGGCTCTGCTCGTTTTCCCGTCAACACTCCCTCCACATTAACTTCTTCTTTGATTTCCCTGCTGCATTTTTCCTGTGGAGATAAAACCCAGATCCAGCAGTTTATACAAAGTACAATGCTCCTCTATTACATCCATGACATGTAAAATATTTCCTCTTGAAGTTACCACACGTTTCCTCAAACTGCTTAAAAGCCATAATTGGAAACAGACAGATTGTGTACCTCTGAGTCACAGTAGCCTGAAATATGCTTGAATCTTTATTGTTTTCTTTCTTGTCCCAAGCAGGCAATGGCATTTATAGACTTTAATCAAACCTCTCTGGGAAATTTTGAATTTGCTGATTGGAGGGATCTTTCACTTTTCAGTTCGAGCCAAATGTTTGCGTATGTGTTTCACAAAGTATGCATGGGAAAATGCCCCCGCTGGCAGCTCACAGTGGACATTCCCTGTGAATAAATGCATAAATTTATGGCTGTGTGTGTGTGTGTGGCATAGCAGCAGGGCTTTTCCGTCTTGTCAATGGAAAACATTAGTGTCATGCCCCCACAAAAACCCACTCGCCACCCCCTCAGCCCCCTTTCCCCTGCTTGTTTAATTCAGTCCATCAACACTTCCTCCTTCAGCCTGTTAGTGTCACACTGCATTTCCTCTACGGCCTCAACCAGACTGGCTCGCCACAATCCGACTGGTTTTGGGTTTCCCTCAAAAGGCCATGGGCTTCAAAGTCAATAACTGCTTTTCTGATTTTTATTGACCTAAAGACTCAAATCCCCCTGCCCCACCAGGCTGTTTCTGTCCCAACACCACTTGCCCCCACATTTCTTAACGGGGAATAAATTACAGTAAGGAGGCAGATTGTGCTGAGGGTTTAAAAGTACTGTTTTAAATTCCTGTGAATGCACCTGCAACTCATTTAACTGGGTGTTCAAAGATGTCCAGCAACCCAGAGGATTCCCGAATGTCTGATTTTCACATAGAAGAACAGATACAGTTAGGATAATGTAGAAGTCAAAATTAATTAAAACAGGTTTAAATTTAATTTTAACATTTTTGGTAAATATGTATGATTCAAAGTTTCATTCTTGAAGTTGAAAATAACACTAACAATTTTTGCTTATCTGGTTTTAAAGTTTTAACAGATGGAGTTTGATTCAATTTTTCTATTTTTGAGCAGGTATTTTTATTTATTATGTCATGAAATAACATTTGTAATGTTCTGGTATATTACACTTTTTACTTGATTACACTGATTCTGTGGCTTCAGTAATTTAACAGAGCTTTAGCTTTTCCATGTAACATGACATAAGCTCCAGTTGCAGCTCCTCTGGGGGGGACACCAAGGTGTTTCCAAGCCAGATGAGAGATGCAATCTCTCCACTGTGCCCTGGGTTTGCCCTAGGGCCTCCTCCTAGTAGGATGTGCCCAGAATACGTCCCTTAAGAAGCACCCAGGAGGCATTGTGGTCAGATGCTTGGCTCTTTTCAATGAAGGAGGTAGCCAGAGAGAGGGAGGTCTGGGCGTCTCTGCTTAGACTGCTGGCCACCTGGACACAGATAAGCAGCAGAAAATGGATGAATCAGAATACTTTATTAATCCCAGAGGGGAAACTGTATATTGGATGGATGGAAGAACAAGAAGAAGATTATATACTTTATTAATCCCCTAATGGAGAAATTCCTAGATCTCAACACCTTATTTTGTAGGTATACACACATACACTTTACACACAGTGCAGTGATATAGATGCATACACACAAACACAGGTGAGAGAGAACAGGGCAGCCCATTGCAGGCACCGGGGAGCACAGTAAGGGTTCGGTTCTTTTTTTGGGGGTGCCTCAGCGGTGCTCAGGTGGACACTGATCCACTGTTGCCGATGGATGGATAGATGGATGGATGGATGGATGGAGAATTACTCAATATGATAATTTTTGTTTCAGAAGAACTTAGAACTTGCCCCCAGTGCCAAACCTACTACCAAATAGTTCACTGACCATGTCGTTACTATGCTTGCTTAGCCAGCTAACTCACCTGACCTGGACCAAACTGTCCATGGAAAATACAAGAAACAAAGGCAAAAAATAAGGCACACATGGGCTGAAAACTGGGAACACTCCCACACATCCAGAGAGGGAGACAATGCAAGAAGGACCAAAGGAATGACAGGACTTTATATACACAGACTAATGACAAGCAAGAAACAGGAGGGAGAGGATCACAGGTGGCAATCAAGGAATCAGTGAGAAAGGAAGTAAAACTGAACAGAAGACATGAAGGACCATCAAAATACAACAGGAAGTGAGAAACAGTAACTAGGAATAATGACACAGGACTGAACTTAAAAGAATCAGAACACAAGAGAATGATACTGAGGAGACACAGAAGGAACTAATAACAGACAAAACACAAAAGGAGGCCAGAACTAAGATGAAACAAGAACTGAGACACAATAAAATAAAATCTATAAATCATAATGGAAAAAAATCAAATACAAACTCAAATGCAATATTCTGAAACAAAGTTAATACACAAAAAGATAACCAAATCCCACAACAAACCCCACAGACCAGGACACAAAACAATAAAACCTAAGCAGTGCCACAAGCTGATCACCTCTATGCTACTGATGCAGTAATTTTTAACAAATGAACCCTGATCAAGGGTTGTGTTTAAATGAACAAACTTTTCAGAAGTTTGAAACTTCTGTATTGTAATCTTTTTTGATTTATTTTTTATTTTCACAAGCTATATACCCTAATCAAGAAAATTTAAACTAAAAAGGCTTGAAATATTTAACTTTACATGTAATGAATACAGAACATATGAAAGCTTATCTTTTCTCTGGGAGTGACCAGAATGGACAGGATTAGGAATGAGTACATCAGAGGACAGCTCAGGTTGAGCGCTTTGAAGATAAAGCAAAAGAGGCAAGGTTGAGAGGGTTTGGACATGTGCAGAAGAGGGATAGTGGATATATTGGTCAAATGATGTTGAAGATAGAGCTGCCAGACAGGAGGAGAAGAGGAAGACCACAGAGAAGATTCATGGTTTTAATGAAGGAGGACATGCAGAGGGTTGGTGTGAGGGAAGAGGATGCAAGAAATGGGATGATATGGAGGCAGATGATCCACTGTGGTGATCCCTAAAGGGAGCAGCTGAAAGAAGAATTTCCATTCTGTAAATTAACAGTTGTCTAATCATAAAAAAACTCAAATTAACTGCAATGGAAATGCAAATCAAAAATCAAGTTTTCTCAGAAATATTATGGCTTTTTTGATTTTCTCTTTTGATTTACCTACAGAAATATATTTCTCATCTAAGCTATCATTCACATGAAATTCTGCCAGGCAGGAGGAAAAGAGGAAGACCACAGAGAAGGTTAATGCATGCAGTGAAGGAGGACATGCAGAGGGTTGCTCTGACAGAAGAGGATGCAAGGGATAGGATGAGATGGAGGCAGGTGATCGGCTGTGGTGACCCCTAAAGGGAGCAGCCAGAAGAAGAAGAAGAAGTTGTAGAATTAAATTACAAAAAAATGTCTTTTTCATGATGTTCAAATTCTTGAGATGTACTAGTAAGTGCTATTCTTTTGTTTTACCAATGAATTTTACCTCTTCTTTCTAATCATAACTTTAACTCTGGAGCTCATTGTCTGAAGTTTGCTTTATTATTTCACTATTTCTGCTTTTTAGAGCTGTGAGAAAAACAATACTGACACTTTTTTACACAGCTAACAAATACTGATTTTGTCAGAATTAGTGGAGCAAACTGTCTCTGACTATTAATCTATGTGGATCGACCATAGACTACATAGAAGTTGGACATAGCCACTCACCCTCTGGCTTTGAATTATGCATTCTGAAGCCTTAGTGTTTTCATTTTGGCCATTGCCATTGTTTATTTTTGGAGACAGAATTGACCTTATTTAAAGGTGGAAATAGCAGACAACTATTTGTATCAGATTACTAAAATCCTTAAATTTCACTCACTAAAACTGAAGCACAAACTTCTTGGATGTTTTTTCTCTCAAAGCAATACATATTAGTCAGACAAATCTGTTCAAAGTGGGTCCCAAATTTAGGCCTTTCCAGTATCTAAATGGGTAAATTATAAGGAAAATCCACCCACTGTACATTTGTTATGGAGTGGGAAACCCTCCCTAGACACCAAAATTGGTCTTGTGCCAGGCTGTAAATTATGACAGACTGAATTTTGGAATCATTCTCAAGTGGCTGTTTGAGGAACTGCAGTTTGGGGTCTGTCCATCTTTGTTTTTCAGCCTGAAGATTGCTGCTTGATGTAAAAGCAAGTACCATACAGCAGGGTATGCTGGGAAGCGGGCCTTATTACAGATGTCATCATGAGGTTTAACATGCGTAAACTAAAGATAATATACATTTTAAGAATTCAGTGCAAGTAAATCCAATTTACCTAAAATATGTGCAGAATATGAGATTTGATGATGCATCAAATCACATTACTGGGGTCTTAAACAGCTGTGTGATGTTTTAACACGGAGGCATATTTTTAAAAAGAATATGTACATTTTAGTGGAAAAGAGGAGAAAGAACAGACAATCTGTAGGCAATCAGCCACCCATTGACTGCCTGTGATCTTTTGGGGGAAATCGACTCACTAATGGCTTGCCTTGTGTCCTGTGTCATTTCCTTTTGATGTGATCGGGCAGTGATGATCAGTGATCTGGTTGTGTGTAGTAAAGGGCTCTCAGCAGGCACTTTTAATTACCAGAGGGACTGATTTTGGCTGCGGAGCCCTCCTCGTCTGGTTCTTATTTCCAACTGCAGACTGACTGTAAAACAACACTGCCAGTGCTGTCACCCAAAACCAAAGCTGCTCATGTACAAAAGCAGCCTGGGCCGTGATTATCATCCTGTGTCGGGTATGTGAGCGACAGCTTCTCTGTTTTTACTTACAACCCCCTCCCTCCATCTCTTTTCTCTTTCCTTTAAGTATCTTTCTGCACACATAAAAACTGATGTCAAGTGCACACGCTACATGCTCTATCTCAGACAAATCAGAGCCAGGTGTGTCTGCATCAGAGAGTTCATATTTGAGAGATATTGCAAACATCTGCGTATTCTGCGTGTCCTCATCATTTAGATCCCTGTGTGACAGTAAAAGGCTGCGGATAGCAGAAGAAGGGATCACCAGCTAAAAAGTAACTCTGCCCGGTTTGTTCTGCTGCCAAAAGGCCTGGCTGAGGGGGTTCTGCAGCAGGGACAGGGAGCTCACACACACACAGTCGTTTTTACATCTCTTCAGAGGACAATACACTGACTCACATTTACCCTAACCTTAAAGTATGTCTTCACCCTGAAATTTAGCTTTTTACATTGGTCTTGCTTTCCATCAACATTTCCCCCCTCATTTTTACCCTCATGTCATTTGTTAAGAGTTTAGTCAGCATCCCAGCGTCATTCTGGTTGTCTCTGCTGCTAATTTACAGCCAAAATCCTGCATTACAAACCGTGGCCAAGGCATTTGGTCTTACTGATAACAAGATGCAACTGGTTGAAGGAACCAGTTTTGTTAGGGTCTCAGACTTCATGAGACATTCACATTTTTTAACCATATTTGTTTTTCTTTTCAATTCTGGTTGCTATTCCTGGCTAGAGGAAGTACAAGTAAAAAGTAGCAGTGCAGTGTTTCTTTATTGATGAGACAAGTAATGTTACTTCCAGGCTATGTTGATCAGTAACACTCTCGAGTTCAGTATCCAGTCTTTCAATGAGCAAATTAAACATGCTCTTTGGATTTACTTTCCATATTGAAACATTCAGAAATCCTTCGTCTTTGCCAGGGCCTATTTTGTAATATTTTAAAAAAAAAAAAAGATGATTATGGATTTGCCCCAAAATCTTGTGGGGTTTTCTTACGCACATGCTCAGTCTTCATATAATAAATTTTTGAATAATCATACTTACAGACAAAAGAAGAGGTTCTGGCCAGACCAGCCCTCCAGCGATGCCAGTGCCACGACATAATTCTGCAGTTGTAAATAAAGTGATCTGACTGTGCACCAAAATGAAATGGGTTTCTCTTTTTCCACTGCTCCACCTCTGCATCCTCTTTCTCCCTAAAGGGACATAAGGCATCAGTGTGTTGAGCCTCTCCCCATGTCAGATCAACCTCTTTCGGCTCAGCTTTCAGAGTTTGCTGCAGTGTTGTTGTGGGGTTTGTTTTTGCTTTCATCTCACTGATGACCCTGGCCATATACTGTGAAGCAAGTTCAGCATACCCGGGATATCTTTTCATTATCTGGCTTCACTTAACCTAACATTGGTGATCAGGATAATCAGTCACATAAAGGTGGTTATTGGCTTGATAAGTTATCACAGTGTTTCCCAATGTTGCCACAAGCATCCAATCAGAAATGCAGAGTCTACTGTCAGCATAGTGACTGATTCTACAAAGGAAGATAAAGCTAAAAATATGAAAAGATAAACACAGAATCCAAGCTGAAATCAACATAACTTCTGCAGTTAAAACAGCAGTATGAGTTTCTGTAACCTGAAAAGCACAGTACGGTGATATAGAAGCACTGTATAAATGTGTGTGTGTGTGTGTGTGTGTGTGTGTGTGTGTGCTTTAAGCCTGGAAAAAGATCTACTGTATTAATAAAGTTTAGCCTACTTGAACCTAGAAAGGAAAGCTGGCAAAAATGCAGACTTTTTAAGTTAACAGAGTATCGCAGCTCTGTCATGAAGACACAGGAGAATCTGACAGATTATGACTGTTATTCCATTAAATATGCATAAGACAGCTGTAGTTTCTATACATCTGCAGCCCCAGTGCTGTTTAATGATCTGAGAACAAATAAATAGCAAACATAAAAAATAAGTTTAAATGCAAATTGAGTCTACATGCAAATTTGAATTTGATTACAAATGACAAAACTATAAGTAGGTGCCCTATTTTTGGATCATATATTAAAGCTCATTGAAAAATCAGATTCTTGTAAAATTGTTTGCATTTACCATAAACGAAGTCAAATCAATGAATAAAGTTGTATCTAAGAATCTGTATTTATTAATGAAGCTCAAATACTACAGATGCCATTAAAAACTTCAGCTCCTTCTCCTATTCATGCACAGAGGTCTCAGGGATCTTCCAGGATCAGTCACCCTATTTTCAGGAGAACTGATTGTTCAGTAGGTGGTGATTTTATACCTGTTGAGCTCTAGTCTGTTAAGTTACCTGCTCCGGAGCAGGTTAGGCCTACAGCATAACTTAGCAAAGCAATGTACCCCAAAAAGTGAGCCACCTTTGCAATACTGAAAACCCACAGTTAACCCTGAAGTTACCCAGAAAGCCTGAATCCTGCTTCGTAGTACAGGCCTCTGAACTCTGAAGTTTCAAACATAGTGCTGACATTCCATGTTTCAAGTCAGACTCTTAATTTTTGGTCTGGTCTTTCATGCCTTTGACTCCCTGTCAAAGGCTTTCATCAGAAGTAGTCATGCTGCTAGTTACTTAGTTAACTCAAGTGTAGTAGACTTGAGCTTGTAGTAGACTTGGGTGTGGATGCCCCACACCCAACCCCAATCTGGAGAACCAGTGCTGATTTTCATCTTTCCTCCACCCTGTGACCTGCCCAGCTTGGTTAGACCCACCATGGGCTATAAGCCTTCTGACCACAGCAAGGTACCAGAACAAGAGGAAGGACATCCCTATTAAATTTCATGAAATATGGCCACATGGAAGAGAACTGCAAGAACTATGCTGCAGTTTCAGATCAGGTGGATGTGAGATAGAATAAAAGTTCAACAGTCTGTGTGTGTGTTTTATATTGCTTACCTGGTCTAGAGGTCCAGGCAAGTGAGTGAGAGGGCAGGAAGGTAAGTCAAATTTTTCCCGACAGGTTCTTTTTTAGCAAGCTAGCACACAAACAGGGATCTGAACAAAGGAGGAGAGCAAAAGTTAAGTCCAAAGGTAAGCACGACAGCAAAACATTAAAAATTTCCACAGAGAAGAAACACTAAGAGGCCTGAGTAACTCAGTTGCATAACTGGTGAACTGTTCTGGCTATGAGTGAGAGGAAGGACCAGCTGAAGGACTGAGTCATTTATGAATGTGCTGCAGGTTTGCCTGCAGGGAAGTGCACAGGAACCACCAAGCGGCTCTGCCTCTAGAAACTCACGAACAAGGACAGATAAAGCCAGAAGAGGGGAGAGAAAGATAGAAAAGGTCAGTTGGTGCTGAAGGACAGGAGTTACCATGAGAAATCTCCATCAGTGTTAGTGCAACTGCCCTGTTTGGCAAACAAACAAGCGGTTTCTGATGAATTCACATTTGCATGTTTCTTCAGTGTCAGGCTAGAGATAAATAAAACATCAACAACATTAAGTGTCTTTGTAAGGTGTTTTGTTTTATTGTTTTGATAATAGGGAATGCTGTCTAACACACTGTTCTAAAATCCCCTATAGTATGTGGTTAGCTTGAAATTTATTAAATAATGGCATAGCACATGATTCACAGCATCTTCTTACTCTTTAAACCATCAGTGACCCCTCATGCCCTGTAGATGGAAGTATTTTCATCATTGGAGCGAGTTCTCCTGTCAGGTTAGAACATATTGTTGAAGATCTGTTCCCAGGCTTTTTCATTATAAATATCAACAGGATGTTGAATGAGGTTTTCTTATATTTGGAACAGAAAACCAAAGTTCTGGTTTCACTTCAGCTCTCTGTACTAGGGATTATACTTTGGATATCCTGGCCCTTGTGGCTTCGATTCCACTGTTGCACAGATCTCAATGCCAGTCTGTCAGTTGGTCCGTGTATTTGGCACAAACTGAAGTATCTCAACAATTACTGGATGGATTGCCTTGAAATTCAGTGCAGACATTCATGGTCTCCTCAGCATTAGCTCAAAGCAGCACTGTGGCCTCACAGAGCTAGTACAGTAACATTAGAAAGACCATCTCACACTTTAAATTGCTTCCTTTCTATGTTGCTTTTTTGACACAGAGCTGTCTTTTTGCCCTCAGAACTCACATTCCACCAGTTTTTCTTTAGTCTTTCTCTTATGTGTCTTTTCACATTATCTCCTTTTGCCTTCCCTTACTTCCCATCACATTCTTCTTTTCCTTCTCGCCCTCTGACATATATCTTTTCATTTATTTGTCTTTTCTCCTTCATTTTTTATTTCTATTCCTCATGCTATTTGTCTTTTTTTCAGGGACACACCCCCTGCTGGCTCGTGTCCTCATCCCCTCAGGTGCATCAGAGAGATGAAGGAGTGGTTTCGGGACTCTTCCAATATCTATAAAATTTAAACAGAATGAGGTGTTGTGGATAATGCGAGTCTTTAAAGAATGTGGATCCTTGCCCGCTGCCCTCTCATGAAACCTTCACCTGAGGCCACAAACTGTACAAGACCAGAAAGCTCAAGTATGGGAATGCAACTGGAAGATCCTATTTAAAGTGTGGAAATATAATATATGTATCTAAAGTACATGTGGTGCGAGACAGAAGAAATCAAAGAGGAGAGGGGTTACAGTGAAGAGAAATGTAAGACAGAGGAGACAGATGGGAGAAGAGTGGAAGTCTGTAAATCAAATTCCTTTCTATGAACTTACATTAATTATGGCTATTACTGTATTAATACAAACACAGTTACATGCTGGAGACACCAAGCACCAAAAATTTGTACAACTTGGAGGCTTTTTAAGCCCTTTGAGATACATCTCACAGGGTTTTAAATTTATGCAAACTTAGTTTGATTTTATGTACAAATAATGAAGCCAGATGCAGATGACTGAAGCTTTTGAGCTACAAAATCAATGGCAGGTGGTTATCTTTTTTAAGAAAGTGGGTTTGAGTCACTAATCAGGTATTGCTTTTGCAATAAATGCTGCTTTTTAACTGCCTCACATCTAAACTGGCAGCTATGGTGTACCTCAGGAGGTAGACAGGGTCTTCTTCTAGTCGTGATATTGGTGGTTTGATCCCAGAATGCTCCAGTCTGAATGCCTCAGACAAGATACTGAACCCCAGATTGCACCAGTGTGGGCGTATGTGATACGTTCAATGGACAAAAGTTTTGAGCCACACCTTTTCATCACTGAATTCAGGTGTTCACACAGGCCCATGGCCACAGGTGCATAAAATCAAGCACCGAGCCACGCAGTCAGCCTTTACAAACATTTGTGAAAGAATGGGTCATTCTAAAGAGCTTGCTGAATTTGAGCATGGCAATGTAGGATGCCACCATTGTAACAAGTCAGTTTGTGAAATTTCTTCTCTTGTAATTATACCACCATCAATTTTAAGTGGTATTATTGCAAAGTGGAATTGTTTATGAACCACAGCAACTCAGACCATGTGACAGTTAGAGAGTGGGGTTGCCAAGTGCTGAGGTGCGTAGTGTGTAAAAGTCACTAACACTGCTGACTTAATAACTGCAGCGTTCCAAACCTCCTTTGGCATTAACATCAGCACAAAAACTGCTCTGGGAGCTTCCATGGCTGCACAGATGCATGCAAGCCTTACATCACCAAGCATTGGATGGAGTGGTGTAAATCACACTACAGCTTGGTTCTGGGGCAGTGGAAGTTTTTTCAGTCGAGTGATGAATCACTCTTCTCTATCTGGCAGTCTGATGGATGAGTCTGAGTTTGGAAAAATGCAAGGAGAATGTTACCTGCCTGACTGTGTTGTGCCAACTCTAATGTTTGGTGGAGAAGGGATAATGCTATGGAGTTGTTTTTCTGGGGTTGGCCTGGGCACCTTAGTTCCAGAGAAGGAAAATCTTAATGCTTCAGCTTAACTCCATCTTTGGGATTAACTAGAATGGAGATTGTGAGCCAGGCCCTCTTGTCTAATATCAGTGTCTGACCTCACAAATTCTCTTCTGGATGAATGGGCAAAAATTCCCACAGACAATTTCCCAAATCTTGTAGAGAGCCTTCCCAGAAGAGTGGAAGCTGTAATAGCAGCAAAATGAGAACCAATTCCATATTAATACCCAAGAATTTAGAATAAAAAATCACAGCAAAGGCGTCACCACAGCAGATACAAATGTAATTTAGCGCAGATTTACTCCAGATGCTCTTTCTGGTGCAGCCTTCCCATTGTGGAAGAGGCTTGTGTCTCCACCTGGCCTATGGATTTATAATAGTGTCATAAAGCTAAGGTAGTTGTAATGTATAGGTCACCCAATACTTTTGCCCATATAATCTATTTAGAAAGTGCCTAAAAGCATAGAATGAAGTGCTGAAGGTGAATGGGTGAAAGAGGCTTGTTGTAAAAAGTTCTCTGAGTGCTCAGTTAGAGAACAAAAGCTCTATATCAGTCTGTTTATAGTGACCTCAAAAATATTTTAACAACAGAGAAAAAATAATGCTTTAGGCATTTAAATTATATGATATTAAAATATGGCAATAAACCAAGAATAGAAAAGAAAGTTTAGACTATGTTTACATATACTGTATCTCCACATTCAACTGTTAGTCTATAGTTAGCATATTTTTGAAAAAGTACTGTGCCTGTAGGTGATATGCATGTAATTAATGTTGTTAACATTTGTCAACATATGTTGTGTGGTTATAAAATGTGCATGAGGGACATTTTCTCTGGATGTTTCTTTTATTTGCTCAAGTAGTGTTGGCCCGGCTACAGTGAATTGTTGTTGTTGGTGGTCAGTGGTTTCAGTTTGTTCACATCCAGTTTATATGATAGTATAATGATACTAAAGTCACTTATTTGACTAAAGATTACTTTAACAAAATGAAAAATGATCATTACTTATTAGTACTAATCAGTAATACTATTGTGTACAATGCAAAAGAAATAAGCTACAAGTCTTAGCAAAACAAAAAGGCAGACAAAAATTAAGAAGTGTGTTGATTGGCTGAGTGATTACAGCAACTCATACATGTGAGGAGCAGGCAACACAGGTGTGTGTTCTACTGCTAAAGGAGGTGTAGCAAGTTCACCATTCAGTATTCATCTGCAAGCTATGAGCAAAATGTGTCTTTAGTTTCTTAAGGTTGAAAATAGTGCTTTGGTCTTACAACCTGGTGTTGATGGATGCCATTGTCCTGAAAATGCTGAAGAATGCAGAAACAAAGAGGAAATTCTTCAGAGCTGATGCAGATTACAGCTGATTGTGGGCAGACATCCCTGTGTTTTCTATTTGTCAGGTTTTTCAAATGTGGAAAAAAGATGAAGGGCTTCCACAATCACAATGAAACTTATGAACATTTGCAACACACATTTTATTTCCTGTTACAACTGAAATTTATTTCATGTTAACAACAGACATTTGTTTTAAAGCTTTATTTTATGTCAGGGTTTTTATCCTTTTTTTCCCTTTACTTGGCAGGACAGTGCAGAAAGTAATCAGGAAAGAAGGGAGGAAAAACACACAGGAAACAGTCTGGAGCAAACCTAAACTCAGGGCCATGCAGCAAGAACTCCAGCCCTGGGTCACCTGCTCTGCTAAATAAACTACAGAACCACCCAATAGTAAGTTTTTCTGAATTAGTTCATTGTGTTTTTGCCGAGTCCTGTTTCTTATAGTCATCAATCCAAACCCTGAGTAGCTTTCTTTATTTCAATAAGACACAGTTTACTGGCCCTATGGCAGTTGGGATAAGTTTCAACCCCCCGTTACCCTGAATTGGATAAGTGGACAAAGATGGATGGATGGATGGATGGATGGATGGATGGGGAACTTGCCAACAGCACAGACAGGGTGACCAGATCCCAAAAAACTAAATGTGGGGCAAACTTTGTGTTTATTTGGGCCAGTGTGGGGCATTGAAATTTTTAACTTAATAACTGAATATCTAATTTAACCATAGCTCTATAAAAGCATAGAAATAGAAAGAATTACTCATTTATTAAATATGTTATCAAATTTGCATTATTTTTGGTATATCGATATTTTATTTAAAAATATGTTTGTTATAGTGAGGCCATTGATTCAAATGTATTCTTAAAATCTTAAAATGATCCCTGCAAAGACAAAGAAGCAGTACATAAGATTCCACTTTAAGAAGGTACAGCAAGAAAATGGTACAAAAATATTTAACATATTTAATGCATTAATACTTACTTTCTAAACTTTTAACCAATACTTCAAATAATATTTCAACAAAAACATTTTTGAGTACAGTCGCTGAAATGTTGTTGAAATCTTGATTAGATATGGACAAAAGTATTGGGCCAACTACTCATCACACCTACAGGAGATTTTATGACATCATATTCTAAATCCATAGGTATTTTTATGGAGTTAGTTCCCCCCTTTGTAGCTATAAGAGCTTCCACTTTTCTGGGAAGGCTCTCTACAAGATTTTGGTGTGTGCCTGTGGGGATTTTTGCCCATTCACCCAGAAGCACATTTGTGAGGTCGGACACTGATACTGGAAGAGAGTTTACGAGCTCCGTTGTAGTTCATCCTAAAGATGGGATTGAGGTCAGGGCTGTGTGCAGGCCAGTCAAAATCTTCCACACCAAGCTTATCAAGTCATGCCTTTATAGACCTTGCTTTGTGCAGTGGGGCACAATTGTGGGGACAGAAATGGGACTTTGTCAAACTGTTACCCTTTGCCAAATACAGACACTGCCAGACTCCCAGATGGTGAGGTGTGATTTATAACTTCACAGAGCATGTTTCCACTGCTCCAGAGTCCAGTGGCAGAGTATTTTCCACCACTCCATTCAATGCTTGGTATTGTGCTTGGTGATGTCAGGTTTCCATGCAGCTGCTTGGCCATAGAAACCCATGCCATGAAGCTCCTGGTGTACTGTTTTTGAATAGATGTTAATGCCAGAGGACATTTGGAACTCTGAAAGTACCGAGTACTGTTTTGATGATGAACTATGTTCCTCAGCACTTAGTAACTATACATGGTCTACCACTTCAAGGCTGAATTGCTGTGGTTCCTAAATGCTTCCACTTTGCAATAATAAAAATTGATGGTGGAATATCTAGGTGGGAAGAAATTTCATGAACTGATTTGTCACAAGGGTGGCATCCTATTACAGTACCATGCTGGAATTCAGTGAACTCTTTAGAACGATCCATTTTTTCACAACTGTTTGCAAAAACAGAAATCATGGCCATGTGCTTGATTTTTTTTACACTTGTGGCAATGGGACTGAAAGAAACTCCTGAATTCAGTGACTAAGAGCCCAATTCTTTTGTCCATATAGTGTCTTGTAGGCCTAAAAACATTAAACCAAAGCCCTCTGAGATGAGAGGAATGGCAAAACTCTACAGCAAAGACCTGAAATAAAACATCCATAGAGTTTATATTACCAACAAAAGTGAATTCCCTCTTGTGTCAGGACTTTGCTGCCATTCAACTCCACAGAGAGGATTTCCCCCCAAAGCCTCTAACAGGCTGTGTTTACCAGAGTAAACACAGAGGTCAAGGTGAGAGGACTTTTCACTTCTAAAACCAAACAGTGGAGACACGTGTTGGAATAATATCTTGAGGGGAAAGTATTTTATCTGTTTTTGCTGTGCTTGTCTGAGATTTCTTTGATTTTTTTTTTTTTGTACTTCAGTAAATATCTTTCTCCAGATCTCCGTCCTTACCCCTTCTTAGCTCTCTTTTCCTCTTGACTGCACTCTGGGCATGTGTGAAACATTTAACATCACAGAAAAGTCAGAAAAAACATGAGTTCCCACTTATTTCCCCCTCCTCTGATAACAACAGCTGAATCCTGCACTCGATTTACACCCGTCTTTGTGTCTCCGGCAAATATTTTGCTCCATCTCACAGCAAATCTGCCACAGTGAGACACAGAGCAGAAACGCCTCCTCTTTAGAGATGGTGCATTCCAGCCTTTTGTCCTTTGTGGCTGCTCTGAGCAGACGCTTCAAACCCGCCGCCCCTTTTTTTATATCTCACCTTGCTGTTTGGGGAGTGACAGCGAGGCCCTCAGAGAGCATCGCGCACATTCCTTTCCCTCACCCTCCTCCTTTCCGTCTTAATTGGTGCTCTTTTCTAAGGAGATGTGTACATTGTTTAATTTCCACAGTCCCTGGAGACAATGGGCCACTTGACCTTTGAACCCAGTGAGGCAAAAGCAGGCTTAATCTGATGTCGAGATCCTCCACCGCCATTGTCTGTGAAGCAAGGGATCCAGTGTGGCTCTAGACTAAAGAGGGGTCAGTTATTGCATCTGCACACTAGTTTGTTTGTCACATATTCGTCCCCTTTCTCCCCCCTGAACTTCTACACACAGAAACAGAGCCCACCCATGGAAGATGGCACTATTTCCACACGTCTGCTGACCTTAGTTTCACCCTGCAAACTATCCCTCGGACTGCTTGTCCCTTTAATACCAGAAAATGAATCAGTGGTCAGCAGCAGGCACATCTCAGCTCTCTGTGCTGGAAATGAGGCTGCATAAGCAATGAGACAGAGAGAGTAAATGTCCCACAAAAGCCCCACATTTACTCTGTATTATCTGGCTCTGAATAACATCTTTAATTAGACATTTGCTTTAAGTTTGCACCACTGAAGCACAACATGAAGTCTGACAGAATCTCATCCTTGTGATCTTATTTTAATCAAAATCCAAAGTTTACTCATGCATGGATTTTTTTAGTTATACAGTTAGGATCCCTCATGTTTTAAGTAAATAGCACACCTACAGTTAGATTCACAAATTTTGGTACAGTGATGCATGTTTCTAAATTTTGCCACTGTCCACCACTACAGTGGATTTTAAATCAAACAGTCAAAGTGTAATTGAAGTACAGACTTTCAGCTTTAATTCAGGGGGTGCGTCAACTCTTTAGGAATTAAAGCCATTTTACCATACCATACCAATTTATTTATAAAGCAATTTAAAAACATCAACAAATCTGACCAAAGTGCTGTACACCAAAAGTAAAAATATAAAAGACAACACAGGCCAGTAACTAAAAATTGGTACAATATACAAAGACTGATTAAATCATAAAAGGACACAACAGTGATTTAAAATACTGTCAAGATTTCACGCTGCATCAAAAGCCAAGAATAAAAGTGTGCTTTTAAACAGGATTTAAAAGCAGCCAGTGAAGGAGCCTGTCTGACGTGGAGTGGTAGGTCGTTCCAAAGTTTTGGAGCTGCAACTGTTTCATACATAGTCCCCCATTTTCAGAGGTTCAAAAGTAATGGGAATAACTAAAAAAAATTAATGAATGACTGCAAAGGATTTTTATTCAAATATTAAAAACAATCCTTAAATTATATTAGTTAGTGACTAGCCAAATGCTGTTTCCTCCCTTGAGATGCTCTGCCAGGCCTTTACTGCAGTTGCTTTCAGTTGCTGCTAGTTTGTGGGTCTCTCGACCTTTAGTTTTGGCTTCAGTAACTGAAAAGCTGCTCTACTGGGTTAATATTAGTTGACTAACTTGGCCACTGAAGAATATTCCATTTCTTTGCCTTGAGAAACTCTTTGGTAGCTTTTGCAGACTGCTTTAGGTTATTATCCATGTGCACTGTAAAGCACGACCCAATCAGTTTTCTATAGCATTTGGTTGAATCTGAGCGGAAACTACAGCCCTATACACTTCAGATTTCATGCTGCTACTTCTATCAGCTGTCACAAAAATAAACACTAGAGACCCGCTTCCATTTGCAGCATGCATGTGCACCACACAGCATTCGCTCCTCCATGTTTGACAGATTATATGGTATGCTTTGGATCATGAGCTGTTCTTTTCCTTCTTCAGACTTTTCTCTTCCCATCATTTTGTCCAAAGAATTTTTCTAGAACGGGGCAGGCTCTTTTAGACAATAATAATAATAATAATGGCCTCCTTCACTTATATCAACATCTGTTTAGACCTCATATTGAGAAGTTCAGTAAACAGCTACCAAGTACAAGCTGGAATCAGCTCCAGACCTTTTATCTCTTTGTCACTGGATAATGATGGTACAGGCCTCACTTGGCCATGAGACTGCTTGTTAGTCCCTTATTCAATTATTTTTGAGGCTCTGAAAATGAAGGGGCATTGTATAAAAATGCTGTAATCCCTATACAAATCCACTGTGGTGGTGTACAGAGGCAAAATTACAAAAATGTGCCCCAAAACATATAGACCTTGACTTTACCTAAGTGGCCTTCTGGTTTCTGTTTCTTCTTTGTTCTGTTTTACCAACTGTTTTGATGAGTCTTTCTTGTGAACAGGGCAACAAAGATTGACCTGAGGTCTCGAAAGAACACTTCAAACATTTAGAATACCAAATATTTTGACTTATCTGATTTTATAGATGCTCTTAATGCCTGGTTTAAGCAATAAATAAGTGGTATAAAATCAAGGACAAGAAGAGAGAATTAAAGACATTATAACATAAATGAAAAAAGTTATATTAAGAGCAAACATATAACTAAATATGGTATTAGCACTAAATGGGCCAAAAAATATAATTAAAGTAAATTCCAGAAACCAACAAGAAAACATTTTAAGTTTTAATTTGTATGTTATTCTGTACACTTTATATTTCATACAGTTTACAAGGATAGATTCATTTTGGTTAAACAAACTAGTCATTTTATGCTGCAAAAATACATTCTTAATTCATTTTTGCTTCATAGCGTAACAAACTATTTTATAGAAATAAGATCTAAATACAGTGTAGCAAAACACTGTATCAGTTATAATATATTATTTTTGAATGCAAGTAAATATTTGAAAACAAAGTATAAGAGGTTAAAATGTGCTGCTAAGATAAATCCACCACACGAAAAATAATATTTTTCGTTTTTTTGGTGAATAATTAGTATTTCCTGCTTATATATATATTAAAAACACTCATAGATATCTAATATTTCACAATCTGTGACACTTCTTCACAAAAACATTACCCATGTGTGTTTATTTGAACCTGAACATCCAGATGTGTGCCGTCTGGAAGTTGTAACAGAACAAAGCTGACAATATAAATGCAATAACTTATTCGCACGACATAAATTATTATTTCCATATCAAATATTTACACATGGTACCTTTGACCATCAGTGCATTAAAGACAAAATTACTGTGTATATCATCTCCTCAAACATGAGCAAACTAGTGAGAAACCCTGTGGTGGTTTTGGTGAAAAGAATGGGAACACTGGCTGATTCTCAAAAAGGGTCTTCATTTTTTTTCTCTCCAGCACTCAAAAGACGTTCCCTGAGTCATAGGCCATGTCACTTGTTGAAAATCTGCTATTTTAATACTGGCAGAGATAAAACTCAAAGTTTGCATTATGGGGAACATGTTTACCTGAAGTTAATCATTCAGTTTACAGAAGAAACAGCCATAAAAGAGCGTAATCAGGCTGTTTGTGCAGTCAGTGAATGTTCTGTATTAGAACATCCACGCAAATTTTGATTGTTGTAGTGAAACTGGACACAGATTCATCCCATATTATATACACTGTTGAACTGCTAGATTTCTTTGAATGTAGGAAGAGACCTGGATGTTTTGACCACATGGGCTATTTTTTAATAATGATTATAATGACTTGAGAAAAAAAAAACAGCCACAACATTAAAACCGCAGACAGGAGAAGTGAATTATTTCAGTCATCCTTGATGCATTTTAACCTGGAAAACCTTCAGTTCTGGCCGACTGTTTCTTACACACCTATCATACACTAAAGATTGCTGTGCAGCAGGCACACTCCCAGATGGCAGCAAGACAGTGTGCTCAAACATGCTGTAGAATCCAGGAATGTCTCAAGGAACATGAAAAAGAGCCAAAATTATTTACTTGGCCTTCAAATTCCGATGGTCCCAGTCTAATCAAAGCATCAGCGAGACAACCATGGAGGCCCCACATTTAAACAAGAGAACTAAAATGACCTGTTGCCAGCATCTTAGCCCAGGGGTTCTCAAAAATGTGAAGTGAAACTAAGGTGAATGAAAATGAGTGTGTGCTGATACTATTGCAGTGATGATTCCTCCGGGAAATTCAGTCCTGGAGGAACCTACCCAAGGGATTAATAAAGTTCTTTCTATCTATCTCTTCGATATGTACCTCTATTTTTGAAAAACTAAACATGGGCCCTTTTTTTATCTATCATAATCAATTTAAAACTGTGGGGTGTCAGCTTGTTTTAATCTTCTTTAGCGGGGCATGACATAAAAAGTCTGAGAACCACTGTCCATCATACAACATGCTTAGAAATCCTGTCTTCATGCCCTGAAACATTAGCGCTATTTTGGTGACACCAGAGGACCTACATTGTATTATGCAGGTGGTTTTATTGTTGTGGCTGAATGGTGTATATTCAGTGTTATTATACTTTCCCTTAGTATTTGAAATCCATCAAAGTGTTATAACAAAAGGATTGCACAAATTGCTTTAATTTTGCACCAACAGAATTAGTTCAACTTATTCCTTGAAGGGTTACTCAGTGTATTAAAGCTTCTAGAGCTGTGGCAATAGATGCGAGCCACATGTTTGCCAGAAGCAGATAAGCTGAACATAAGACACTGAAATCTTGGTTGAATTTTTGTGTAGAGATGCTGAACATGGCTGTGATCTATTAATCTGATATGTCGCATCATCTTTGATACTAATTAGGAGCTGACAAACTTTAAAATAGTTATTTTTTTTCGTTGCACAAAAGGTGAATAAACAACACCAGAAACATATTGGTAGTGACATTAGATACTGGCCAAACTACAATTTAAAAATCTGTAATGGTACCCAGCAAACATGGTTGAAAACATTAACGATATCTCACAGTACGAAGGCACGTTTCTGCATACATCAGCGGTCCAATCAGAGACTTTCTTACTAAGCAAGAAATATTGCTCGTATTATTACAATAGAGAATATAAATGCAGGTATCTTGTGATGTGATTATAACATGCTGGTAAACAGACAGTCACACAGAGGTCACCAGTTCAAGCCTCCTCTGTGGTGGTTATCTTTTCATTAGTTTCTTATTCTCCTTGCAAGCAAGGATATTTTGTTTATTTCCAACCTTTAAAAATTTATTTTTGCTAGAAAGTCTAAATGGGAAATCCAGGCAAGTTCAAGTAGGACTTCCAGCAGATGGCGAGGTTATGTCTCTGACATCAGCACAACTTTCAGCTTAGAACTATTTTTCATTGGCGACACTGAGAAAAGATGGTCAGCCAGTGGTTATTCAACACTGAAATTCTTGCAAGGTTTTGGCCCAGAGTTTAAAAATTAGAGCATCTTATTTTTGAGTGGGTGTTAGTATCATCATCATGGGACAGAACCAGGCAGGCTGTTTTTCCCTGCATCCAGATTTTATGCTGTAGATATGAAAGCGGTATCGGTCTTCTCATCAAAATCTTTGCAAGAAAATATGTATTTAATTAATTTTGGTGAATAGATTTATATTTATGTAGCCACAGATACATACATTTGTGCAGAGTTTAAAGTGACCAAATGGACTTTTTTCAGACAGAAAGATACATAAAAAATATTTTTGAGGTATTAAGATGACTGTGTTGGATGCATAGTTTCAGAAAAGCATCATCAAGTCTTCCTTAAGGCTCCATCTTGCTAAATAAAGTTCTGCTTATTTCAGGTGCAGGCTTGTCTCCACATAGACTGCGATGCAGTTCAAGTCTCAGGAGGTTAAAGTAAACCCCTGCCTCTGTCAGATGCACTACCTGCAGCCACAAGACTCCACCACCATGTCCTCGTACTGCTTGTAGACCACATTGTTTCCTGAGTCGATGTAGAGGATGCTGATGGGGCTGAGTTTGGACGGGGCGCAGCAGCTGGGTGGCATGTTGCTGGGGTTCATGGAATTCATCAGAGTCTGGATGATGGCATGGTTGGTGGGTTCCAGGTGGGAGCGCAGGGGGAAATCACACACCCCCTCACAGTGGTACGCCTCATAGTCCAGCGGGGCAATGATCCAATCGTCCCAGCCCAGCTCTCTGAAGTTGACATGCAGGGGCTTCTTGCTGCACCTGGATTTGGACTTCCTGCCATGTCTCTTCCCATGTCGGGTTTTGGATGCAGCCGTCCGCCGTCTTCTGCTGGCTTTAGTGCCTGGGTCCCTCTCTTTGGGCTTCCTCTCAAGGCCCAGTAATGCTCTCCCCTCCATCCTCTCGCTGAAGAGGGTCTGCTTCTTCTTAGACCTGGTGAACACCACTAAGATGGCTTTCTTCTGCTGAGGCCTACCATGTCGGTGCAGGCCCAGAAGGTGCAGGTCCAGCTCCCTCTCAGGGTTGTCCAGCATGGCCCTGAGCTCCAGGCAGAAGTTCGTCCCCTGGCTCAGGTGTTGCTGCTCTCTGAATATTTCCCACACGTCCAACACCTCCCACTTTGGCTTGTGGGATCCCTGCAGGTCCAGTGTTTTGGAGTCGAGCAGCTGCTGGTCATGGCAGGAAAGGAGCTGGATGTCGACAGGCTCTGTATCTGATATCCTGAAATTCCCAGACACTTTGGTGTAAATCCTGAGCTCGGCTCCCAGCACCTCCGCTTTTTTTGAGAGGGTTGAGACATCGAACAGATACTGTTGTCTCCTCAGAGGGGAGAGTGGGAGGTCATCTGTGGAAAGCATTAAAACAGCAGGGTCAGAGGCATTCTCACGGAGATGATGTACATACCACAAAGATGTGGAATCCAACAGAGAAAAATCCCACTTCTGTCTGCATTGAATTGAACAGTGAGACAAAGTATGAGTCACAAATGATCCAGCAATTCTACCTGCAAACACACACACACACACACACACACACACACACACACACACATACATCAGAGCTTCACGTACCTTGCCCACTGTCCACAAAACTTGCAATAGTGTTTGCCGCTTTTGAAGACCGAAAAAAGCTTGTGTTGAGTCCCAGTTTCTCCGCCGTGGAGAAGGTCTTGTAAATAGACAGCATGTAGTCATGAGGCTCGATTAAGTCTTTAAACGTTGCTTTGCTGTTTCTGTCCAGTGAAGGTGACGCGTAAAACTCCTTAAAATATTTTGACGCTTCTTGTCCATTAAAAATCTTTGCCAACTTGCTCTTCGGCACAGCTGGAGGGAAAATAGCAAGAGTCTGGAAACAGCATAGCTCCCCAACCAACACAAGAGCCCCGCACAGAAAAGAGTAGTGATAGAAATCCATCCTCTGCGCTCGTCCTGAATCTGAGCCGGAGCCTGAGCTGTGGCCGGGGAACCAGAGCTGGACTCTGCATCTGCTCCTGTACAGCAAGTGTCCGCTCCTCAAAGTGCGCACAGCTCCGGAGGACAGGCGGCGCAAAAGTTTTAAAAAGAGGAGGCGAGAGCACGCCCACATTGTTCTTAAAGCTAGAAGGAGAGCGCAAATTAAGGCTGAAAAGCTGTTCTTTCTTGTCACTTCCCCTCATGAGAAGATAGATGTACGCTGAAAAGATACGCTTCAGCTTGAGCTGCATTTCACGGCGCTCAGTTTCTATCACAAAACATGCTTGAATATAATCGAAATTGATTTATTTGTGAGTTTTAGGGCTCAATTTTAGATGTTTCTCTGCAGGATGTTCTATTTCTATGGCTGGGTCTCAATGCCTTATGCGTTTATTGCGGAGTCTAACTCCCTCTAGTGAAGCACAGAAGGAGTGCTCTGGTGCAAAAGAGGAAAAGGTGCAGAGACGCGTCGTCCTTCAGCACCTTGGACAGAGTCTACACTCAGCAGTTTGAAGTAATTATAATTAATCCCGACATGACTTCTTGAGACAGTCTCTTATTCGAGGTTTGAGCACAAAAATAACAAAAACAACAAAAACACACACTCAATATTAATGCTGCAAATTAAAGCAAGTCATTTTTTACAGCTGGCTCTGAAAATCCATAGATTTTTTAAAATATATTATTGCCAGACTTGTTTGTTGATTGTGCAAGAAGAGGCGCAGACGTGGCCAAATGAACTTGGTGTTAATTAATGATGAGGACAGATAGGATGTGATGTGGTGTCATACAGGAAAGCTATGAGTGCGTAACCGTGCCAAACCAGAATTATTATAGTCCTGTATTTTTAAATTACTTTTAGTTCTATTTCGTTTTGAGTTTTTGTAGAGTAGAGGTTTACACATTAACCTTACAAGCGACAAGTCCCTGCTTGGATTCCAGGTGGGGACACAAGCTCCTCTCACCATGGAGGGTAGTGTCAGTAAGGGCGTAAAATCTCCAAATTAACAATGCACTTTAATCCGCTGTGGTGACTCCTTGACGAAAATACATGGGAGCAGCCGAAGGTACGTTTTGAGTTTTTGTTTTCAGTTCAGTTTATTTTCATTTAGTTTAGTTTCATTCGTTTCAGTTTAGTGTTTACTGTTTTAAAAAGTTTTGTTTTAGTTTACTTTTGATTACTTTCAGAGTTAGTTTTAGTTTTCTTAGTAATTATAATACCGTTATAATACCGATCGATTTAAGATGTTCAGATAAGAAACTCCAAAGCAAACACAACACTATGTGAAGGTAGTAGACTCTCAGTCATGTAAAAATCAATAAACAGATGCACCAAAACCTCATCACACAGGTTGTCTTTTTGTGAATACACAATGTTGTTTTGGTTTAAGTAGTTTAATTTTTTTAATCAAAGCCCTGTTTTTTTTATTTCTGTTAGCTGAAAAGTTTTTTCTCATCTAGTTTTAGTTAACTGCAATATCCTTATGTCAGACTGTTCTGCAATGTCAAGAGTGAATTATCTTTCTTTCTTTCTTTCTTTCTTTCTTTCTTATAGACATTGTAAAAAAAATATGAAAATAACAGCAGCACAGCAGATCATCTGCCTCCATCTCACACCCAATTCCTGTAATACTCCAACCCTCTGCATGTCCCCCTTCACTAAAACCATGATCCATGATTGTCTGTGGTCTTCCTTTTTTCCTCTTGTCTGGCAGCTCCATCTTCAACAGCCTTTGTCCAATATATCCACCATCCCTCCTCTGTGCATGTCAACCTTGTCTCTTTGACTTTCCCTGTGAAAATCTCAGGTCTTCAACTCTGCCACCTCCAGCTTCACCTCTTGTCTTTTTGTCAGTGTCATCTCTAACTCATGCATCATACCACAGTTCCTCTTTTGGCACCCTATCATTTGCTTTCTCTAGATCCACAAAGACACAGTGCAGCTCCTTCTTACCTTTCCTGTACTTCTTCATCAGAACTCTTAAAGCAAGCATTGCATCTGTAGCACTCTTTCTTGGCATGAAGCCATACTGCTGCTTGCTGTCACCTCTCTTCTTAACCTAGCTTCTATAACTCTTTCCCATATCTTCATGGTATGGCTGTGGCTACTCGGCTTTATACTTCTGTAGTTACTACATCTTAGGCACTGCAGTCTGGACTTTCATTATTAGTGTTTCTTTTCACATTTCTCTTTGTTTTCTTTTTTCTTGTATTATACTACTGTAATCTCTATTTTACTATTAGTCATACTGTCCTGGCAGAGCTTTATGTTATGCTTTTGTTGTTATGCTTACAAAAGTTTCAAACTCATTAACAATTTTTGAAAAAAATCACATGCAATGAGGCAATAACAATTTGCATAGCAATGAAAAATAGTATTTATTGTAGAAAGAATTTTGTTTCAAACAATCATTAACATTCAGAAAACATGTTTACCTTCATCATGTTACATAATTCAAGTTTGCTATTGCACTTTTTAAAAGTAGAGGGAGTCTATTTGGACCTTAACACCCATATCTGTATTAAACCTGCTACATATTACAATGAAAGAGCCCAAAACCAACAGAAAAAACATTAAGTGCATAAAAAACTTCAAGAAGATCTTTAGTTTTACTTGGAAAAATAGTTACAGTGACTATAAGTTGGGGTATCCTTCATAAAAGCCCTTTACCTAAGAAACCTGCATTATAATATATGCGGACAACGTCTGAGCAGCAGTCCAGAAGCAATGGAAAAATCCAGTATGTGCACAAAACATTCAAGAAATAGGTTTGTTTTATTTCATACAGTCCTTCATGTTGAAATTAATATAAGTTATTCTTCATAAAAACCCTTTAAGCTGTTCTAGCATATGGGGACAGCATCTGAGCAGCAGGCCACGGTGTAGATAATGCTGGCCAAACACAGACTGCCAGCAGAAACAGTGGTGCTGGAGCTGAAGATGCTCTCATCAGTGACGAGCTCCTCACTGGTGGTTGAGGTGGTCATTTCTTCTGTAACTGCACTGCTGGTCATCGGGATCTGGGTGGTGGGAGTGTTCTTGACAGAGAAGGTTCTTGACGTAGCGCCCCACTCCTTCAAAGTGAAGACCATAGTCAGGTTCTTACCTGCAGTAAGAAGAGGAGTAGTTATGGAGGTGTTCTGATACTACGTGTTCCGTTCGGACAGAAATGCTACCACCAGCGGAAAGACTGGCGGGGGAGGCGTTTGTGTTTATGTAAACACGGAATGGTGTAAAGACTCTGTGCTTGTGTCTAACCACTGCTCATCGGTTGTGGAGTTCGTGACTGTTAGATGCAGACCTTTTTATTTACCCCGTGAATTCACTACTGCCCTGATTATCAGAGTGTACATCCGTCCCAGCGCTAATGCTAAGAAAGCTCTGTGTGAACTTTATGCAGCTATTAGCCAGCTGCAGAATGCCCACCCTGATGGACTGTTTATAATCGTCGGAGATTTCAACCATGCAACTCTCAGAACAGTGCTCCCTAAATTCCATCAGCATGTGGACTTTGCTACGAGAGGGATGAACACGCTGGATCTTGTTTACACAAACATTCCCGGCACGTATCGTGCGGAGCCCCGCCCCCACCTCGGCAACTCTGATCACGTGACTGTGATGCTGATCCCAGCATACAGACCACTCATCAGACGCTCCAAACCAGCTCTGAAACAGGTTAAAACCTGGCCAGCAGGAGCCATCTCTGCTCTTCAGGACTGTTTTGAGTGCACTGACTGGGACATGTTCAGGGAGGCTGCAACCAATGGCGAGTCTATTGAC
>VUQH01038711.1:0-16767 GCA_015106775.1 Etroplus canarensis | reverse complement strand
TTTGGAGACAAAGTCAGAGAGGCAAGGCTGAGATGGTCTGGACATGTTCAGAGGAGGGATGGTGGATATATTGGACAAAGGATGTTGAGGATGGAGCTGCCAGGCAGGAGGAAGAAGAAGAAGAAGAAGATATCACCTTAAGCGCCGTTTGCGTGAAGTCTGATTAGGTGATCACTGTGTGCAAATTTCACTAAAATCTGGCCAATACTCTAGGAGAAGCAGCGATTCTCGCGAAAATGCAAAAATTACTGTAAAATGAAAAATATCAGTGCTAAGAGTATCGATTAGAGCATAAGTGTGCAAGCTGTTTCCAAGTTTACTCAGAAAGGAGTAACAAAGATTATTAGAACTAACAAAACACTAATAGATTAATGACTGCATTGATAACAAATATTGCTAATGTAATAACAATACCACTGGCAAAGAGTAAAATCTAAGGCTACATTCACACTGCAGGCAAAACTTGCCCAAATCTGACTTTTTTGCCCATATGTGAGCCATATCTGATTTTTTATGAATGTCTAAAAAACACAAATCCGATTCTCTCAAATCACATTCAGGCCACTTTCTTATGTGGTCCTAAATCAAATACGTATCCAATGTTTTTCAAAGCCACCTCAGTCTGAATGGTACTGTTGCATTTCGTCCAACTTTTAAGTCACTGAAGTGAGACAGACGTTGAAATTCTTCGCCGGAGGAGGTGAAACACGGCAAGATCAAATGTAAACGCTGGACAAAACAAGCAGGGCAGACAGTGTTGATGGAGCTAGTCAGTGGAAAGAAAGCGAAGTTTTACTCGCACTGACATGTGTAGCACCCATATTTACTTCCATGTGATGTCACATCTTCTTCTGTGCATGTGCGTCACTTCCGGGACGCAGACTATTCACACTGGAGTCTGATGGCAGTCGCATTTACCCATGCAAAATAATTGGATCTCAGCAAAAACATCGCAATTGAGCATTAAGACCTGCAGTGTGAACGTAGCCCAAGAAAGGAGGATTTGATTTTGCTAGAACTCATGGACACAACATTTTGTGTTTTGTGACTGTGTTCAGATGACACACAAAGATGTATATATAGCTGAGTGAGTGAAGTAAACTTAACCATGTTCTGTTACATCTTTTTTTTTTTTTTAGAAAATGAGGATCACATTTTGACATTTCAGAAAAGCCAAAATAGGATTGTTGTGGAAATATTGGGAGTAGCGTGTTATAGAAATTCTGGTGGTAACACCAATCTGCTGACTTTATGACTGTGGGTGCTGATGACAGATGGCCTGACACCTGGAATTTTATCAGTTTTTAAGAAACGTTTCCCAATGAACGTAGTTAGTTAAAGGACAACAGAACGTCCTGTACTTCACCACCCACTTATGGGCAGTATAACTCACTGCCACCACCACATCAAGCACAATAACATCCGAAAACACATGCCAGCTGATTTCAGATGATCCAGTGTGTAAAGTGCAGGAAGTGCAGAATGTACCCAGTAACAATACAATAACCCAGGCTCAAGTGTGTGTACACAATAAATAGCCAAGGAGCACATTCCATCTGCAGGCTAAACACGTGTGCGTTTCTTAGTGTCTAAATCCTTGAGGAGGAAAACTGCAACGTGAGAAGGGGGAAAAGAGACAGCGTTTGTATCCTGATATCTGATGCGAAAAGCTACACAATATAAAAACAGGACAAAAGCTGTCTCTGTGCCATGTTATCTAGGAGAAGTCAGAGTACAATTACCTTGGGACAACTGCTCTATTCCCTAAGCTAAATTAGGCACATTAGGCTGACAAGCTCTTCACTCAAGTGTTTAAATTTAACCTAGGCACAACACATTGCTTTGGAAGGCAATGTGTTCATTCTACATCCGTTGCACCAAGCACCCCTTAACTTGCAAACACTGATGCTTAATTCAGATTTTGAGTTCCAGAGTGAAATGAAAATATTTGTGCAGAAGGAGAATAAAGGCTACCCTTTGCTGCAAAGGTCTACTGCAAAAAGACATCCCCATTGGTTTTGGACTCTATATTTTTTACTTTGACAATAGCCAGAAGTAACCAAGCTACAGTACTGTGCAAAAGTCTCAAGCCATTTCTTTATATTTTGGTAGGAAAATGGGAAATAGGTGCAACAATTTATTGAATCATGAAAACATAAATGGAAATAGAGCATATAAGGCAAAAAGAGTTTGTACTATGATGCGCTTCAAAGACAATATTTGGCATGACCATCGCTGTTTTTCAACACAGCCTAATGTCTCTTTTGGGCAAGATTTCTAGTAGTCCTCCAGTTCTCCAGGCTTCTTGGAAGGACATTTCAAAGCCCTTCTTTGGATGATGGCTGTTTTTTGTTTTGTTCTCGTTCAAGGTGATCCCACACTGGTTCAATAATGGTCAGTCCATGACTGATGTTGTCCTATTGTATGTTTTTCCATCCAGGTAAGCTGTTATTGCATTGGCAGTATGTTTGGGATCGTTGCCATGCTGAAAAATGAAGACGCTTTCTAGAATGCATTACATGGTGGCTCATAATCTGTCAGTGATTTTCGGTGTTCATAATTCCATCAGTTTTGCTAACACCCACAATACCATTGGCTGAAATGCAACCACAAACCATGACAGAGTCTCTAGCATGTATTACAGATGGCTGCAGACACTCACTGCTGTGCTTCTTTCCTGATCTTCTCTGTAGATATTGACAATTTAAACCAAAGCTTTCAAATGTAGATTCATCACTCCATAAGACATGTTTTTACACACAGATATCTGCTAATTAGTACTTAGTAATATGCATAGATTATAACTGCCTATTTCTAGGCTACTGCAGTAATCACTGGTGTTCCTCAGGGTTCAGCCCTGGGTCTACTTCTTTTCACATTTGCTTCCTTTAAGACATATCTTCCGTAAATTCAATATCAGTTTCCATGTAAAGCTGATGAGTTTACATGTCCACCAAACCCACCTCCTCTCTTCTACCCACGCCCCTGACTGAGTGTCTTATAGAGATAAAATCCTGGTTTTCCCATAACTTCTTGAAGCTCAGCAGTGACAAAACAGGAGTTCTTCTCATTGGTTCTAAATCTACACTCAAAAAGTTTAATACTTTTCTAATTACAATCATTAACATATCAGTTGTTTCCTCTCAACAGGCAAAGAGTCTGGGGGGGGTCATGCTAGACTCCACCCTATCTTTTACATGCCACATCAATATCACCCACTCTGCATATTTCCATCTTTGAAATATAAACCAACTCTGTCAATCACTTTCACCCAGTGACATAGCCACTTTGGTCCCTGCATCAGTCATTTCACATTTGGATTACTGTAATTCTCTCCTCTGTATTCTCTCTCTTGAATCTATCAACGAACTTCAAATGGCCAGAACTCAGCTGCCCGCATTATCACAAGAACCACCTTCTTTGACCATAACACTTCTGTCCTGCAACAAGCTCCACTGGCTTCCCATTAAATATTGGACTGATTACAAAATCCTGCTCATAACCTTCAAAACTTGTGTTGGCTCTGCGACAGACTGATGGGCTCCAGCACCCCCCGCAACCCTGAACTGGATAAACGGAAGATGATGAATGAATGAATGACTGAATGAATGAATGAACCTTCAAAACTATCCACAGCCTTGCTCCTCGCTACCTGTCTGATCTTTTACAAATCAACACGCCATCTTGCAGTCTTTGGTCCTCATCCTCCCATCTAGCTCACTGTTCTCTCTGCAAGCATGATCACTATGGGGTTCAGAGCCTTCAGCCATTCTGCCCCTCATTTATGGAACTCTCTACCACCTAACAGCCACAAAACAGGCTCTCTCTACACTTTCAAATCCCATCTAAAGATGTTTCTTTTTAAAGAAAGATTACATTTCCATTCTTAGTTCAGGTGAGACAAATGATCTTCATGATAAATGACAAAATTTCCCATGATGAGAACAACAATGAAAAGCTTAATGAAAAGGTGAAAAGCTTACATTAAATAGTATATGAACCTTGAGTTAAATATATTCTGTCGAACTATAAAATAAAAAAAGTCAGCTAGAAATCCAAGACAATAACAGGTGACTTTGAATTTGTGGATCACAATACTGATATTTATACACCCACCTAATGGTTCAGTGCTGGGCCACTGAACAGCAGTTTCAGAGTCCTGTTAGTATTGCTGTCCAGACAGATTTGCTACACACTGACCTACAAACCCTACGATTCAGGCAGACCCACAATAACAGCTTATAAACTTGAGCTAGTTAAAGTGCTGGCTATTCTTTGCCAAAAAAAAAAAAAAATGCCCCCCCAATAAACAAAGAAAAGCTCCATCTTGTACCAGACTGTTTTTTTTTAAATCAAACCATAAGCTGTCTGACCAAGGTGTCAAAATGAGAGTCAGATAGTCTAAAATATTGTTGACCCAACAAAAAGTCTAGACACAAAGCATGAACAGATCTACTTGGGGTAAATCCAGGCCCATTTGTCTCAGACATGCCACACTGGCCTGACCACGCCAAGGCAGAAAAGCAAGGAGTTGGCTTTAAAAAGGAGTTTAGGAAAAAAATTCAAAAGTCTGAATAATAAATAGTAATAGATTCTTTAGAAAGCAGGTAATAAGAAAGGTTGTAAACAAACAAATATTTTCAACAGGTTATGCAAAGCACTTTGGAGGGAAGACTGACCAGAACATCAGTGACAAAGTAACTCATCTGGCCACATTCCATCACATTTCCCAGGCTGTTGTAATGTGCCAAGTACAGAAAGAAAATTACAAGTCTTGCTGTCAGTGGTTGGCTGTATTCCACAAACTAATGATAATTAAAATCCATTGGGAAGTCAAGGAGGCTCACATGTAGTTACTGTATGTCCAGGAGAACAGCTCTAGTTGTTGACCGGCGTAATCACAGGCGATTATGCATAGAGGGCAGAGGGGCACACGCAAGCACTCATTTCATGAACATTACAATCCAAATCAGTACTCGTAAGAGTAGCGATTCTTGTCAAAAGGGAAAAGTGGTCAAAAAACCTGATCTTAACTTTGAGCACGGTTTGGATGAAAACCTATTTGGTGATCACTGGGTATAAGCCTGATTAAATTCTGACCAATACTGCAGGAGGAGTAGCAATTCCTATGAATTTTGGACGACTGCCTCGCCATGGCATTGGCTTAAAGGGCTTTTGACTGGATGAGCTAAAAAATTTCTGAATCCTCATTGTTGATAGCAGTACCAACAATAAACACGTCAACATTCAGGCAATAATCACACTTACTACTCTCTGATGAATAAATCTGACTAACCTGAGAGTTTGTTTGACTTGTTGGACCCATTTTTATATCAGTTCTCAGATCTCTGAAATAATAAAGTGGAGTAAAAAGTCAACACAACTAATAAATACATAACAATCATCAGTTTTAGAACAGATTTACATTTTAGGTTGCCCACTAATGATAATATGAAGAACGTGAACAGTCAGTTGGTCAAATTACAAAGCCTCGAACATTTTTACCTGCCATGTGAATTGTGTCACAGCTTTGAGCTTTCCTACTCGAAACAACCTACAATCTAGTAAACAAGCTGCAGCTACTTCTGAAGTGGTTCTGACAAATACAGCTGGGATACATGAGAAACAGATGATAAACAAGTTGCCATTCCACAGATATGCTTGTACCATGTTTTTTTCTGTGCATCCTGGTTAGATTTGACCAGATTTGAATAATATGACTGACAACAAACAGGAAGAAAACAAGAACGATGACAGTCAACAGTCATGTTAACCAGCTTGGCTTACTCATGGCACAAGATGTGCAGCACCAGCAGCTGCTAGTTTTGCGTTGCAAGCTTCTGAGAAACTATCAGGAGTGGATTTACCTCGTTTTGCCAAAACTGTTTCAATAGACCCTTTAACACTGGCACACTTAAGCCTAAGCATCCACATAACATCAGAAACCTGGCATTTTTCCCTCTGTAAGACTGGTATCAGTGTTGCCAGTGGACCCTGGGAAACTGGAAAAACTAGAACCAAAAGAAGAAATCGGAAAGGGGTCAGATTCCGCATCATGATGTTGAAAATAGACAACAAGAAAAAGTGGAGGGAAAAAATGAAGGTTGTCTAACGTAGTTGGCAGCATAACTGTGTTGTGCTCAGTAGAAAATAATGTTTGGACTGGAGTACATACAGTATTGCTGTTTATACACAAAAAAAAAATCCAATGACTTGTAACTATCTGTAGTAGAAGCACGTGTTCCCTAAAGCCATTTCATTGTTTATGTGCATTCATTCATTATTTATTTAAGCTGTAATTTTGATGATTTCTACGCTACTATTTTCAATCATTGTTACATGACAGAAGAAAAAGGGAACGTCAATGACCCAGTAGCTCATTCGGCTCACGATGCATCACAGCTCACAGGTTATTAAAATGCGTGAAGTACAGAAAGAAAGTGATAAGTTTTCTTGTCATTGGCTGACTGCATTGCACAAACTAATAAGGATTCAAATCCACTGATAAGTCAAGGAAGCTCACAAACCGTCATATCCAGAACAACAGCCCTAGTCCTTGACCGGCTATAACCAAGGTTAAGATATGATTAAGTCATAAATAAACCTAATGATGGGATTTATGTATAGATAAAAGAGGGGAACAGGCACATACAAACACACATTTTGTGAACATTACAATTCAAACCAGTGCTCTTAGGAGTAGCGATTAATGTGAACATGGAAAAGCTGCTATAAACCAAATTATATGATCATGACCTTGAGCACAATTTGGGTTAAGACCTGAAATCTGACCAACTCACGAGGAAGAGTAGCGATTGTTGTGAAAATGAAGAAGTGCCCATAAAGTGACAATTATAAAACCTTAACTTCGAACACAGTTGAGGTGAAGACCCACTGGGTGATCAGTGTGTGCAAGTTTCACTAAAATCTGACCGACACTCTAGGGGGAGTAGCAATTCCTGTGAATTGTGGTGAGGTATTGCGTCTCCATGGCAATATCTCATTGATTCTTTGGCCAGATGAGCTTAAAATCCACCACAATGTTGTTATTATCAACCACCAAAATATTCATTTATAAAACTGCTGGCATGTGAACGCTAAAACACAACACAGCCATAGTCCTCCTCAGTGAGCTATTATCAATACTGATGTCAGTCTTGAAACTACCCCTGGGTGGAAGATAATAGATCAGTGAAAGAGTTTTAATATCAAGCAGGCAAAGCCACACTCCACTATGTTGCCAGAGCCTCACCTAATAGGACACACTGTGGGGGGTCAAGAAGAGGTCAGAGCTGCTGTCATTGTGATGCTTAGCAGTCATGAGATCACCTAACTGTCGGACAGTACACAATGCAGGCATGCCCCATGTAGCACAGGACATGACCAGATCATACTGTCAGGGCTGAGACAGTGTCACACGTTTATTTATGCGCACATCATTGACACATGTCCTTTTTTTTAAAGCTATGTTTGTACTTGTGTGAGGGTACCATCATTCATGACTTGCATTAATGAAAAATCTGCTGATTACTGTTTTGACCATATAATGTGTATAAGAGAGCTGAGCATGTTCATGGTCACCATCTTAGTGTTTTTAAATAGACGTAATGAGTGAGGGACAGATCTGACTGTGACACAGAGGGCCGCTGTAAACCCATATGGTAGCAACTCATCGATCACAAGGTAGGCAACCTTAAGGCATAACCTCCATTATTCTCTAATACTTAACTCTAATACTTTATAAAATGATCAACGATTCCAGGCCACAAACTCTTCAGGATGTTTAACGAGGTCACAGATCATGTGGGAAGCCGGGGCGTTTTCCCACAGATTTCTTTACAACTGGATTTATTTTTGAAATTGGAGGGGTGGCCCCCTGCTGGCCATCAGAAAGAATGCAGGCTTAACGCACTTAGCTTCACTTGGAAGCCTGGAAGCTGTCTTTTTGAAGCACATATTTAATCTGTGGCTGTGATCAGCGCATTATTTGTTTAGCAAAAAAAATATCTAGAATAACTGATAGTGCTAAACATTTTCATAATGTCAGCATAACTCACTACTTTCTGCAGACTGTGTTGTCAGCGCAGACACCCAGCCCTTAGGGAAGAGGGTGATTAAATGTGCCTGGAGTAGCAGAGCCTTCCAGTTCATTAACAGCACACACAGCTGGTGACATCCAGTTAAAGCCCTGCACTTCTTAGGCTTTGTGTGATGAAGACGTGTTGATTACTTCAGATCTTAATGAGACTAAAAGTCAAGTTCAGGCATGCTAGTCAGGGGTTGCTTATTGCTGCCCAATACTTATTAGTAAATCCATCTTTTGACTAAGGTTTTGTTTGAAAGAGCAATAAAATGATACTGGTAGCTACATGGTTGAGAGGCAGTATCAAATAGTCATGAGCCACAGGCTCAAACTACACTATCAAATTAACATTTTTAGCAAAGAACAAGGAAATCTTTATAACCAGTATTTCACATTTCTTTTAAAACAGTGCCCCTTTTGTTTACAGATAACCCAATCGTCCCATGATGATAAAATGATCTTTATCTTTGACTCATGGAAGCCCAGGATTTTGAAATGTGTAGGTCGTCTAAGGTCATGTTTATCTACTTATGAATAAAGACTTACACATGCTAAATTTACTTCCTGATGTCAGACTACAGTACAGCATCACTTCTGTTGTTTTATAAATCATTTTTTAAAAATGGCTGTTTGTTTCAAAGAGTCTATGCACCCACAAACCACCCCGCACTGGTTATTTAAAGTCATTTGCCAGATAAGAACTCTCCCTAGTGCTTTGCAGATGTACAGATTTTGTAATTAGTGTCCAAGCATCTGGTATAATTCAAAGTACTGCACTACCCACTGCCAAGATGAACTTGTACCAGCAAGTTAGTATATAAGTATGAAGCACGCGCGGCAGAGGAAATGTTACAGCATGGATATGTATGGCTGCTGATGGAACCATATCTCCAGTGTTTACTGATGAAGTGACTGTTGACAGAAGCAGCTGGATGAATGCTATACTCTCTGCTTAGTTTCAGCCAAATGCTGAAAAACTGACTGGAAGTTGCTTCACAGTGCAAAACAATAATTACCTAAAGCATATTGCAAACGTAAATGCAAAGGAATCAGATATTCTTCAATGGCCATATCAGTCACCCGCTCTCAACCCAGCAGAGCAGCTTTTCACTTACCGAAGACAAAACTGAAGGCGGAGAGACCCACAAACAAGCAGCAACTGAAGGCAGCTGCAGTAAAGGCCTGGCAGGAAATACAGCGTTCTGTGATGCCGATAGCTTCTAGACTTCAGGCAGCCACTGACTGCAAAGGATTTTCATTCAAATATTTAAAACAATCCCTATTTAAAATTACGTTAGTTTGTCCTATTACTTTTGAGCTTCTGAAAATAGGTGACTATGTATAAAAATGATTGTAATTCCTAAACAGTTAACGCAATTCTTTAGTCGAATCCCTTGACTTAAAGCTGAAAGTCTGCAGGTCGACGTGTCTGATTTCAAATCCACTGTGGTGGTGTACGAAGGCAACAATAAAAAAAATGTGTCTTCGTCCCAAACCATATGTATCTAACAGTATGTGTTTCACCCCTCAGAAGAAAAACAGCCACATACATGGGCCTTACACAGAAGCACCTGAACATTACCTGGCTTTTCCTGGCTCAGAATGGGCCTTTGTGTTCATCGCTTCAGTCTGACACATAAACAAATGAGTATGCTCATGTTATCCTCCCAAAGTGTTGCTCATCTAAGAGTGCATGGCGGTCACTTTGTCATCCAGCTAATTAAACAGCTTCACCAAAATGAACGTGACGAGCAAAAAAACAACTGAATGAATAAAGCACCACAGTGTACAGAGTTACAGCTGATGCTATGGAATTTCAAGGTATATTTATTCTTGGTTGTAGCTACTTGAAAGCCACTTTCAAACAAGGCTTTATCACAAATCCTCCCTAATTCCCACTCTTCCTCCTTCCAGACACGTAAACGGTTATTGAGACTAATCCGGAGGAGAAATGGGTCACTTGTGCTTTCTGACCTATAGGGAGGAAACTCAAGTTATTAATGCTGAACTGAGAGAAGAGGTGAGTGGCTTGCTGACGTAGCTCGTCACAGTCAAACCACCCCTCAGAGATTGCTGGGTTATAAAAAGCTGTCACATGACCATTGAAATGATTGTGGATGGTACAATACATGTAATGCACTCTGGTTTGCATTACGTAGGACTCTTTCTTATTGTGGTGAGAGAATAAGGAGCATTTTAACTTGGTTTAAGTGAACAGGTAAAACAGTCCACTACAGAACACAGAAGAGAGTGTAAATGTGTGGAAGATTACTTAAAAAAAAAAAAGTAGACTGAAATTAATTTGAGCAATAGTGCCCCCAATTGGTAAAAAATCAGTGCTACCAGTAGCAGCAAAAAACTGTGGAGCTTCAGCATGTGTTGACTAATAAACTGAAACCTGTGGGGTGGTGACTGCAGCTTTGGTTGCATCCAGCCTTACTTCTGGTTATTGATTCTCTCTGAGGGAATGCTTCTCCAGTGAAAGCAGAACAAGAACAGAGGACTTTTTCCTTACCCTAGAATCCCTTGTTGGGGAGTTGGACAGAACATTACTGCTTGGCTCCCATGTTGCTCTGCTGCTGCTGCTGCTGCTGCTGAAGGCCTCCTGGGTGGAGCTCCGTGAGAGGGCCTCCTGAGTCGAGCTTCGCGACAGGCCTGAGTAGCCTGAGCGGAAGCTACTGCCGTAAGAATCAGCCACATCACTGGTCCGACTGCGGTAGCTCCGCAGGGCACTGGTGGAAGAAGACGGGGTTGAGGAGGAGGAGGAGGCATCGTTGAGGCTCAAAGAGGCCAGGTCCCTGCTCAAGTCATTCTGGGATACAGATTTTCGTCGGTTGAGCAAGATGCTGGAGGCCACCGGTGAAGAGGAGAGGTAGCTGGACTGGGCTGGGGATGAAGTGTAGGAACTGTAGCCAGTGTAGGCTGACCCTCCACTTAGCCCCGACCCCCCGTAGCACTTGACGGGGGTTCTGCTGAGGCTCTCGCTCCGGCGGCTGCTGCTGCTGCTTCCGAGGATCTCGGTACGTGGGATGGTTCGACCCCGGTCGCGGTCAGGGTCTGAGGAAGTGCTGTAGTTGCGGCTGCGGACGGCGGAGCTGCCCAGATAGCTGGAGGATGAGTAACCTGAGGAGGAGGTGGATGAGGAAGAGGAGGTAGGGGACTTGTAGGAGGACAGCCTGTCCCTCTCACTGTAGGAGCTAAGGCTTGGGGTCAGGGAGGAGCTGTAGGAGCTGAAGTGGCTGGTGCAGGAGGGGCCAGCGTAACGCTTTGCGGTGGAGGAGACACGGGACATGCTGCTGCTGCTGCTGCTGCTGGTTTCTCAGCCAAGGCGAGGGAGAGCCTCTGGAAGACTGCATCGACTGCACACACAGCAAAGAGACACGAGCTCTGTATTAGTTCATCAGCAACAATCAAATCAATACTACAGCAACAACGCAGGCAGCAGTGAGGCCATCATTCATCCTCGCTCCACTGAGTGTTAATCAGCTTTTAAAGAGACAAAATGATTCAAGAAAGTGCATCACTGACTGTAAATGACGACATATGAAAACAAACACTGATTCATTCACTCATTCTGACTCATTGTCCTGCCATTTAGAGAACTGCATAAGCATTTTGTCATGTTTAACCCGTTTACTATGAATCCCATTTCCTTTTCATTGCTGCAGTCCATTTCCTAAGCACACTTTAGTGTTTCAGTGGGTTTTTCCACACTTACTGGGTTCCAATGAGTGCACTAAATCATCAGGATCAAGTCAGAGTGAATTTCATCTCTAGTTCAACTCCTGGCAAAGTTCATGTTGATTCTGAATGCTGCATAATTCATCAGTAAATGCAAACTGATGTGATATAACTCAACTCTGTTAGCCCTCAAAAAATAATGGCACAATTTTCAACTTATTTCTGAGCCTGGTAATGGTATCATAAAAAGAGCAGACATTATTGCATTTTCCCCACATGCATAGCTGGCGATGTTCTTCATATTTCAAATGGCAACCCCTTTTAAACTTAGCAGGAAATGGATCTAATGTTGCTGTGCCATCCTTTAGGGCAGGCGCAATGCAAGACTTTACAGTCCCAGAACCGAACACATGATGGTGGCCCCCGTTAAACAAGCAGTGTGCAACCTGTGCAACATCAGACAGAGCCTGCTTTAGAACAACAAAAACCCCACAGCGATATTTGTCCTGAGGATACATACAGAATAATTTTTTTGTCTATTTTGTTTTGGGTTGGACTGACTGGAGCTGTTTTAAATTGAAACAGTAAAGGGTGATTTGATTTATATTGTGATGTATATTGATACTGATATGAAAACACGACTGTGAGTTCCATATTGCTCAGCCCTATGTTTAATATATGCAGACACCATTATATATGACAAAAAAACGAGTAAACCATAATAGCTCTGCTTTAACCGTACACCTTGGAATAAACTGAGCAGAGAAGCTTGAAAATTACCATATGGACTGTACTGTTATCCCACATCATGCATGGTAAACAGCCCAGGGTAAATCGGTGGTGGCACAATTAACAACAACAACTAGCGTGCTTGCTGACACTGTTTAAGGGATAACCAATGCTAAATCCATCTCACTTACATGGAAAACTCTTCTTAACCCAATATCAAGGAGTTATGTAGAAATATGGAACATAAGCTCTCTTGCAGGGCTCTAGAAGAGTCTCTCTCTCGCTCTCTCTCTCTCTCTTTGAGTCTGTCTCTCACGGCTATAATAGAAGAGTCCAGCTGGGTGCTGGAGGTAAAGCCAGGCAGGCAGGACAGTGTGTTCCTGTGGTGGCTGAGGCAGAGAGAGGCTCTTGTTCACATGCACAGCAGTGTCTGAATAAATAAAAGTATCTGGTGATGCTGATCCGTGTTGAGTTCAGTGAGGGAGGCTCCTATTTCTTTAATCTGCCTCTCTCTCCCCCTCCTCTGCACCTACCTCTACTCAGTATAATTTCCTTTCCTTCTGGGTCTCTGTCGCTTTCTCCTTCTGCTGCTCTCCCTCTGCCTCCCTCTCTCTTTATGTGACCACGGGTTTATCTATAATTCAGCATATGGATCTGGAGCAGGCAGACAGGCACCGTGCTGGAGAGAGACCAACTCACGCTGCTGGCCAAGAGACACAGAGGCAGGCCAGGCGGCTGTGGCTATTCAGTCGAGTTCTGCTAAGCCAGCAGGACTAGAAGCACCAAGAACATGGCCTCGCTTTAAGTCAGCCAGCTTTGTATATGTACAAGGTTTGTGTCCAGGGTGATTCTGGGTTTGGCAGTGTAACACAGATGGGAACAGTAAAATATGGACATCGTGTCTAATATCAGCCCAATAGTTTTCTGACAGGATGAAGCCTGGATCTGGGTTTATTCTCCTTCAGCACTTTTGTCAGTTACTGGAGCCAGATAATTACAAAGTTAGGGCAATGTGGCGGGAAGCCTGGCTGGAAATTAAGTGGAGCAAACCAGTGACAACCAGGCCCAAGAGACAAACAGTCCCAAAACAAAGATCTCTGAAACATTGGATGGCTCAGGACGCCTTCTCATCGGAAGGCTGGCGGTTTATTTCCTGGCTGCTCCAGCCTAAATGCCCAAATGTCCTTGGGCAAGACACTGAAGCCCAAATTGCTACTGATGCATTCACCAGAGTGTGAATGTGTGCATCATAGTAAAAAAGTGCTTAAAAGGCAGATTAAAGCCCTGTATGAATGTGTGTGTGAATGGGTGAATGAGGCCTGTAGTAAAAAGCATTTTGAGTACTCAGTCAGAGAAGAAAAGCGCTTTACAAATACCAGTCCATTTAAAGACAAGAGCTGATCACAACAACTGACAAAATACTTACATTCAACTGAATGAAATCACTTACATTGGTTACGCATTGGTAATCTGGCAGAGGCTTTACGCCAGATGCCCTTCCTGACACAACCCTCCATGGTGAAAGTGACTTGTGCCCCCACCTGGAATCAAACCAGGGACCTTTCGCTTGTAAGGTGAATGTGTAAACCACTACACTATGGGGACACCTTGAACACAAGCTAAATAACATTTTAAAAACTCAAATCTGAGTTTGAGGATGGCAAAAGTCACTTTTCACTGCAAATTCCACTGATTTACAACGCTGGTAAACCCACCACATCCTTTTCATCACAGTAGCTCAAAATTCCTCATGACTCCTCACGCTGTGTAAACATAAGGATAAAAAATGTGAGTGAATCTGAAATGAAAGAATTAAAGTTATTAAAGAAAGACACAGGCAGATCTTGCAGCATTAGCTAAACTAAACTTTTCAAAACCCAAGCATAACATTAGGTGTTTCTGGACCACAGGAAGTCCTCATAGTTCTTACAACCACTGGAGGAAAACCTGCTTGTCCTTGTTCGTCCACACTTAAGGAACTACGGAGTTGTAAAGACTTTAGAACCCTATTTTTTGGTGTCTTTTTTAGCCTTAAATACAGAGTAGGTACCCTGCCACAAGAGGAAGCGTACATTGTTGCAGCATCTGTAACTGGCAGATTAAATAAATCCATGTAACTCTATAAATGGAACGTCATAGACCAACAGCAAAGTGTTGGCATAACTTGCTACCATGGTCATTCACACACAGCAACGGAAATAGCATCAGAAGAAAATAAACGACCACCTTGAATGAGCATGAAGAGCTCCACCGACACTTCGCACATGACACAATATGACTAATAGCGGATGGGTTGTGCTACACAGTGGCTGCAGTCACTAGGCCTAACAACTTTTCTGGCTGAAACCCTGGCCTTCCAAGTCACGATCTCAACATCATCATGCTGGTGTGGTTGTTGCTTTTCCCGTCTCAAGCTGACAACTGTGTCATATTAGTGCTCCTATTGGTGGTGTGAATGCAAACAGAAAAAAAGCTCCATTTGGGAGGTAGTTCTCAGAGGAGCAGCCCTGTATACAGTTACCCTCAGGGCTTCCCATGAATTTCTAAATTGGCTGAAGATAAATATTTATCGCATGGATAATCTGTGGTTGTCTTAGGTTTGTTTGGAGTTCTAAACTTGCAAATATGGGTCCACATGACTACATAATCTCAGCCACAGCTGTGTGACAAAGACAAAGGGCAGCTGAGCGAAACAAGCTCAGGCTCGCCTTTTGGGTGAGCTGCTAGGAGTGCAGTGCAAACAGCAAGTTACACCCGTGGGAGTAACACTACACCGCGTGGACACACTGGATTGATAAGATGATAGAAAACTTCTGAGATGTCTCCACGGAAACAACAACACACGCACAGCCAAGAGCATGAGCACACACGCACACACACTGTGGCTACTTCTGCATTTTCGGCCTCCCCTGAGGCTGTGATAACCAGTAGTTACCATAGCTACTGGGCAGAAAGCTGCATTTTCTTTGCTTGCTACCAACGCATAAAGGACTTTAAAGTAACAGCAGGGCATATTCCGTGGTCAATTTACACTGAGTACCAGAGCTGGAGACTGGTGACTAAATGCTCTGCATTCTTTTCCTTTCTTTGGAGCCACCAAGGAAGTGAAAAATAAACCTCTGCCTAAGAGGCCTCTGTGAGACTGGAAAGACAGAGATAGAATCTAATACGAGCGGTCAGAGGAAAACAACATTGTACTGCCATGAAAGAGCTGGCTGTTCTGGCAAGCTTCTGCTAAATCTGTATTAAGAAAGCTGTCAACAGAGTGGCACAAGCGACTGCATGACTGCAGTGCAAGAAAAGATTTAAGCAGCTGACTGCTGGCATCCTGCTGGCAAAGAGCTGAAGGAGATGAGGTTTCACTTACGGGGCAGGTTTCAGAAAACTAAGCTCAAAACTTTCTCAAGACGATTGCGTTCACTAAGAGGAATTCAAAGACAAAAAAACAACAACTAACACAACGCTGGTGGATGAAGTGACACAGACTTTCCAGCATTCTCGATAAAAGTACGAGATTAAGTCAAAAAAAAGACCTATATTTTCTTCTGCAGTCATTTATATTTAGCAGCACGCCTCTGTTCTTGGATCTCCCTGCCCTTCCCTGTACATACTTGAAAAGCTATACTATTAACCTCTGCACAAGAAATTTACAATAGGTCATGGGCCCGGCACACTTCTGCTGCAGCGAGTGAGTAGACTTTTTTTCCTTGTGGATTAATGAACAATTTGGCTCAGGCAGGAACTGGAGACAAGTGGGAAATGGAGAAGTTGGATGGCTCTAACTGGCCCACGTGGAAGTTCCAGATGAAGCACCTGTTGATGGCCAAAGAGGTTTGGGGACACGCAGATAGCAGTGCAACTCTACCTGGAGATGACGCAGCAGCTCAACGTACTTACAAAAAGGCACAGCAGAAAGCAATGGCTACCTTGGTTATGGGAACCCATTTCACTGTTATCTACCTGGTAACTTCCTGTACTACTCCAAAAGAGCTTTGGGACACCTCGACAGCACATTTTGAGAGAAACACCACGGCAAACAAACAGTTTCTCAAGAGGCAGTTTTTCACCAGCAAGATGAAGGAAGGTGAGTCAGTGGAAACTCACCTATGCTCCTTGTGGGAAATTACAGACAAGTTAGCAGCACTAGGAGCAGCAGTTATCTCAGGAGGAGCAAGTTGTGGCACTACTCATTAGTCTTCCACCAAGCTATGAGACGCTTGTAACTGCCTTAGAAGCTAAAGATGACTTAACTCTCCTGTAAAGCCTAACATGAA
>VUQH01038709.1:0-13727 GCA_015106775.1 Etroplus canarensis | reverse complement strand
CTGTCTCCATGATTGTGACTCACAAAGTGTTGTGCTTGTGTTGTAATTTCTGATATAAACATCTTAAATCTTTCCCTGACAAACACCATCCATATTATAGTAAAGAAAAAAAAATTAACACTGAAACTAATAAAAACTAAAACTAAAACATTTTGAAACATAAAAAACTAAGCTAAAATGAACAAACCCACTCTGGAAACTAACTGTAACAAAACTGAATTCAAAATAAAAACTCAAAACGAAATAAAAATAAAAACTAATTAGAAAATACAAAACTATAATAACTATGCTCCAGATATTTTATCTGCTTAGCTTTTCATGTACTAACAAGGAAACGGGCCTCACCTGGACATCAAATAGTCCAGTCGGTCAATTGTCCCATTACTTTTGAGTTTTTGAAAATGGGGGACTATGTATAAAAATGGCTCTAATATATGCTAAACAGTTAAAGCAATTCTTTTGTCAGACCCCATTCATCAATTTAAACTGAAATTCTGCATTTCAATCACATTTGACTGTTTGAATTAAAACACACAGTGGTGATGTACACAGGCAAAATTACAAAAAATCCATGCATCATTGCCCCAAAACTTAATGTACCTAACTGTATACTTTAAATTAAAAAAAATGTTCCTTCGCTTTCTTTCTGTCTAGATACTTGCAATCACAGGCACAATGAACGGACGCACAATGTTTATCAACCCCTAATCATGACATAGGACATACATAGATTGCTTACTTTAACATTATTTTCGTGCAGTAACTTATTACTTTTCCAGCTAAATGCTCTTTCAGACATTTCTTTTCATATCCAGAGTAAACTTATCATCAGAAATGGAAACTCATTCAGTCTTTTCTGCCTCTATAGCAAATTCTAATATAACTGCAAATATGATATTTAAAGACTATTACTGAGTTATTAACTATTTTAAAGGTCTGTTTAAAATAAAAACACTCTTCAGTGTATCTCCTTGTTTATTCACGGCATCTTAACAATCTACTGTGATCTTGTTTCTCCCTCTACTGGTCACGTCATAAATTACACCTTACAATAATTGGATTCTTGTCTTAATACTAGAGATTAATTTATTTTATGGTTTCACACAAATTCTCCAAACTTATCAAAAAGGGACATTTAGGAGCAGGCTAACTTTAAAGGCGTCAAATTTCAAGAAATGAACATGTTTCCCCACAAGTGCCTTTCTGGACATAAAAATCCATCTAACATTAATAATTCAAAAGGAATGACTCACAGCAGTATTTTTGGGGTTTGTGAAGACTAACAGTCGCAGTGATAACTAAGATCATCTGATCTGAAGGAGATTTTAGAAATAACAGGCCCCAAAGAGACTGCCAAATGTCTTTCTTTCCCCCAGATTTCCTGAAGCTGTTTCAGTCATTTTCAAAAAAAATTTTAGCAGCTGTGTGAGTTTTTTTCATTAACTTTTCAAACTTGTGTGTGGGTACATGGACTCCTGCAAGAGTTGTTAAAGTGGATAAAATGTGTGTATTAAGACTCGTCGTGTGAATGCACTTACGTACTCAAAACCTGCTTAAAATGAATGCGTACAGTAGTAAAAAAATGGAAGTGGGGCATAGCTTTTGGAATTGTGTGGGACTGCGGAAACAACATGAACACTGACGTCTCACCTGCAACCCAGCATCTGTCCATAAGACCCTCTTTCCTCTCTAGGACGAAGGACAGTGCGGTCAGACCCACGGCCAGGTAGAAGGTGATACTGGATGGATGGAGATGAAGAAGAAAAGGAGGATGTGAAATAGCAGGCTGGCATGTTTACAAAAAAAGATTGCAATTATTATAAGCTGCTACTTAACATTGGCATAAGTAACTAAAAATTGCTTTATCCACATATTTATCCAGTACTGACCTGAGCACAGCTCCAGGTGTCACAAATGTAGTGAAGTCTGTGTTTTGCCTTCCATAGATTGGCTCTTCAAACTAACAGATAAGAGCAAAAAAACATTATTTTTTCTTTATGACACAGCATGTAGCATCAGCACAAACAAACACAGATACCTATACAGTATTTTAATTTGCTATGTATGTAAAGCAGTGTCTCCATTAACACTGCAACACAAACATTTGTTCAATCTTTAATTATATTCTGCTGTTTTTCCATGAACTCTCTTACCTTTATTGGCGGTGCAACCAGATATGCACTACTGCCCATCTTATTATCCACAAAGGCCTGCAGATAGAGTGCAAAACATATTTAATGCATCTATTTTTTAGAGCACATTGTAATTTATAATCAGTATTGTTGTTTATCAGCTGAGGAGTCATCATTAAGCGCCAGTTCACATCAGTTTTGTTTTTACCCTTCCAGTTCACAACAGCTTTAACCCGTAAACTGCACATAAAAATAGAAAAGAAGCTTGAAACGTGATGGGGAGTTCCTTAAACCTGCATTCTTTCACATGGCCAGCAGGAGGTGACTCTTTTGGTTGCAAAAAGGACGGCCATTGTATAGAAGTCTACGGGAAAAGAGAGCTCAGCTCTCTTGCTCTGTGGCTTCAGTAAACACTTTCCTAATGACTTAATAGGCTCACCTGCTGGGTTTTAAGCCTTAAGCCCCGATTCCATGTACGCGAAAGTGATTATGAATCAACACAATGTGAAATTCATAACGATTCATTGCTGAGTGGTCTCTGGAGTGCAGCTTTTATGAAGCGGATAAGAAAAGCTTATGATGCATTTATGATTCTTTGACAGAGTGGTTACAATAAAGATACAAAATCTGATGAGCTGTTTAGGAAACAGATGGAAAATGCTATGAATTGAAATAAAAGGGGCGGCAATGGCTCAGTGCGTTGGAGGACTCATCTGGGAGCCGGATGGTTGCTGAGGGCCGCCGGCTCAAGACCTGCCCGGACCCGGACCCAGTTGCCATCCAAGACCAGCCGGCTCAAGACCTCACCCTGGACCCATTTGTGTGGAGGTGGACCAGATGCTGGAGCGATGTCGGCTCAACCCCCGAGCATTGCTGAGGTGCACTTGAGCAAGGCACCGAACCCCCTACATTGCTCACTGGCGCCTGTAACGGGCAGCCTTGCTTACTGACCTCCCTCACTGCACGCTATACGTAAAAAAACGTGTGCATGTGTGTGTATTGCATCAACAAGAGTGTCGGTGATTTGAATTTCCCCATCTGGGGATGAATAAAGTTGTTTGTTTATTTTGTTTAACACGTTACAAGATAACTTTCATGAGGCGAGGCGTTGTACCTACCTTGCAGCTGTTTTGTGAGCATTCGTGATACTTAGTTGGGTAAAAAATTTGATGAATCAGACTGATGTGGTTGTGAAATATTAGGACGCAGTTACAAAATTTATGAAGTAATTACAACAGACACTGTTGTGACATGTTGTGAAAGTTTACTAAATAATAATCCTTTGTGAAAGTTTTGAAAATGTTAACATTGCCACCCCAACTTCCACAACATGACACAACTCGGATTAACCATGAACTGAATTCGCTTTGATTTGTAATCACTTTTGCATATGTGGGATCGGGGCTTTATTGAACACAACATGATGTTTATTTTGTAAATTATGGTCCCCAGTAGAGTAAACGGGATGATGAAGTGAATAAAAGTTTCTCAATCAGACCAACCCACATTTGTCACATCCAAAAAGAAACAAGATAGTGAAAACACTCTGCATGAGGCTTCATAACAAGGCCTCAGTCACCAGCAGGTGATGTCAAGGTGTCTATAGTCATTTTTAATTCCCTGTCTATGGAGTCAACTCAAGGAACTTCACATTTAAAGGCAAAGACCCTTCAAACAGGGTTCTCAAAGTGCAGATAGCAGACCAGCGGCAGCTCCAGTACCCTAAAACAACAGTCCTCAACCACATGCTTTATATGTACACTGTACTGATTGCACATGAATCTGTTTAATCATATTCACTCATATTTATACCTTAAGGGCCTCCTGCAGTTTCTTCTGCAGCATAAGGGCAATCTGTCGATCTAAGGAAAAAAAGGAAAATAAGCAACTTCAGCTTCTCAGAGACACATTAGATGAATGCAATGTGTCACTTTTCCTGGAAGTTTCTTTAGATTACTATTTTTTTTAATATAGTTTAGTTTATGTACTGTACACAAGTTAATTTTATACAAAGTATAACTCCAAGACAAATCTGATTCCTTTAACGTGTAAAAGGGAATGTCAAATTACCTAAGGTAGCCTCAGTTAAATTCAAAACAACACCGTTCTCTCACAAAAGACAGTTAATATCTCCTGGACCTGGGCCACCACATTTGTGGAATAACCTGGATCAGAGCTGAATGAACTCAAGAAATAAGCTGATGTGCTGAAAATGTCTGATTTTTCCTCAAGATTACTGTCCATGAAATCTGGGAAAAATCCAGATTACTTTACAGGTCAGATTCATATTCATTTCATTTCTATGTCTTTATGCAAACTTGGACTTTGTTTACTACTTGATTTGTATAAAAGTAGAGACTGAAGTGATATTTGTCTCATATGTATATATACACATATATAAAATTTCACCAATTTTACCATATTTTTCCTTGTAAGACCCAGAATTATCATTTATATTTGGGCTAGAGAGCTGAAAATAAATAGTAACCTACTCCTTCTCTGAGGGTATATACCTACCAAATTTGGTAAAACTTCTTGAAATCTTTACTGAGTTATTGCATAGTAAATCTCTTCAGTGGACAAACCATATCTCCTGACTTTTGTCCAGGGGATATAATCAAGTAGAATCAAAAGGACAATAAACACTAAATGCCAGCCTCAAAAGGTCTGATCTGCACTAAACAAGAACCAAATTGATCATGGGATCATATATTTCTGTTGTGTCTGCTGAATTCTGTAAAAAAAAATTTCAGGGATATGATGGAATCAAATATGATGGCATGTATGGGTTCCTAATAATCCAATTTTCATTTAAAAAAAGAAAATAATTGTCCATGGCATCTAGCTTCACATCACATCAAGTGGGGTCAGGTCAGGTCATCATTCATGAAGGAACTGGGGTCACACAGGGAGCTAGTTTCCAAAATACCACAAAACCACCTAAATATTGTGACTGCCAGGTCTGTGATCACTTTTAACGCATTATATGATGTGTGGTTTGTTTTCTATTTTTGTTTTTTTGTTGTACATCTGTATGTATTTTGTATATTGTACAGTTTTTTGTGACCTGCCTAGGGACTGCAGATATAACTCTGGAGTTTCATGTTTACATGTTACATCTTTTTTATATTGATGGCCATTAACATGCACTGTAACCTGTTCAATTAAAAAACAAATAAAAACAGGACAAAAAACTTCATCCATATTTTTTCCATATCTGGGGTTTACCCTGCAGTTTTGACTAGTTATTTGACAATAACTGGTCACAAAGAAGAAAAAAGAGAGAGGAAAAAGGTTTGAATCTCACTTGTCTGGTCCAGCCAGACGTGCACTGATCCTCCGTCGATCACCTCTTGAGAAACCTGGCGCTGGATCACCCTGCAAAAGGAGCAATGGAGTCATGATCTGAAAACATAAACTATTTGACAAAAACCTAAAACGCAAATCTTACAATGAGAAGCTGACGCGTGAGATAACCCGATGAAGCTGCAGATTACACGAATTTGTTTTGGCCAGCAAGACAACTGGCATGTTAGGAGACAAGATCAGACAGATTTCAAGACAGACAGAGATGTAGATCAATGTGATACTAAAATAGTAGCCTCAGTGACTCTGGTTGAAGAACTTAGTCATTCATTATGCACCCGATGAACCCAAGAAATATGAATCTTGATGTAGCAAGATAAATACTCAAGTTTTGTTTTATCTACAGCCATCAAAACAAATAAAACTCTCTTTTTTTTTTTTTTACACGGGACTTTATTAAATGAGTGTATGACCCTGAAAACTCAGCAGCCAAGTGAATTAATACACTGAGTCATGTATGCATGTGACTGCAGGCTGGTACCAATAATTAAAACTCAGCCAGGTTAATTATTCCTCTGACACAAGTACAGCAATGCCTACAGTCTAGCAAAGACAGCAAGGTGCCCTGATCCTGTGACTGAAAAACAAGCCCAGATCATTAGCCCTCCAACACCCTGCTTGACAGTTCATATGAGGAATTTGTGGTGATATTCTGTGTTTGGTTTTTGCACAGCGGATTGCAGTCAAACATCTCCACTCTGTCCTCACATGTCCAAAAGACATTGTTTCAGAAGTCTTGTGAGCTGTTCAGATGCAGCTTTGCAAACCTAAACTATGCTGTCATGTTCTTTTTAGAGTCCCCTGGTGACCCTTCCAAACAAGTCACACTTGTTCAGTAGTTTTCTAATTGTTCTGTCATGAACTTTGACATCCAACTAGTTAACTGAGGCCTGCAGAGTCTGAGATGTAGCTCTCAGGTTTGTTTGCCCTGCATGACTTTGGGGTGAATTCTCTGGGACATCCACTCCTGGGAATATTTTGTTGCATTGTGTTAACACACCTGAATGCTCCAGACCAGCAAACAGACAAAACTTCTGATTCTGGCTCGGTCATTTAATCAAGAGCGTTTGATTAGCAGCATCTGACTGCTACTTACCTTCTTAATTTCTACGGATGCATTAAGAGTGCACTTAATTTTTCACAAAACTGTATAGAATCTCAGCTTCCTTTTTCACATGAATGCAAATTTGTATGAACTCCGTATGCATCCTGTCTTGTCCACATTATTAAGAGAAATGAAAAGCTGTTTGTTGCTTATGTAATAGCATTTGGGTCTGTTAGAGAAACAGCCAGAATATCACTGAGCCTGATGACACAGGAGATGAAACCTTTTGTTTTTCCTTTGGAAGGTCAGTCACATGAGAAGCACGTGATTCGGCAAGTGCGAGCATGATTGGTTGCTGCAAAGATGCGATCTGCCCAGGTGTTCGACAGAGAGGAAGGACCAGACTTTCTACCCGGCAATCGCACGCTGTGATTCCCATCATAAACAACAACGCTACAGGCCTGACTCATCCTCACATGATTCTGAGGTGTGAGTTGGCGTAGTGTGATTTCTGTGTTTTTTTTATGTATGTCAAACAGAGTCTGAAGAAAAGAGATTGCATGAGTGAAAACATATTTGCTTTCAGATTCACTCACCCTCAGAAGAACAGATAAATCCTTTCACACAACACACTCACATAAATAGACTAAATAACATATACCTTGCTGTAATGTTACTTTAAACAGATAAAAGAAGATTTTTATTTTCATTTTTTGAAAGTGCTCTCACTGGGACTGAATTGGGAGGGCAAATGTTTCCGATTTTGGTTAAAAAAGGCATTTTATTCCAGTACGTGTCTCATTAAAGCAACCGGTACTTTCCTCCAGGCAACAAGGGAATTACACAGATACCTTTATACCTTTATGCCAGGACTGATTATTTAATCACGTCAGTCACACCTATTGACAACAGGAAAGCTGCACTGCGTTACCTGAAGAAGCTGTGGCTATGAACATAGTAATCTTTACGGAAGTCACACTGGTTTTCCTTTTGTTCACTACTGCTGCTGAGAAAAACTTTGTTTTTAGTTGTTTTGATGCTCATGCTGTATATTTTCCAGACTTCTGTCATTTGAATGAATGCATGTGAAAAAGAGTCAACAGCCATCTTCTGATATTACCATTCAGAATTAGCATGATAACGTATACTTACAAGCATTAAAGTGGGCCGGATGCAGACAGAAATGTTGTTAGTTTTGCAGATGTTTGGGGGAAGGTAAAAATGTTTCACATCTCCAACATAAGAAATGCTTGCTTAGCTATATAATATGTGCACATGTTAGGTGTGGGGTGTTTTTGTGTTTATCATGTTTTTGATGAGTTTATCAGGTGGAATGCTGCCTTGTGCGTCACTCTGGCATGTCTTACAAAGTTGGTCTCCTTTGCTGTGGCCTTTGTCATACTACTGAGAATCCCTTTGACGCAAACAAACTTCTGCATGCAGCCTACTCAGCCCTTCTCTAGGTGCACAACATGAGTATGTGCTGAGGAATTTTGAGAAAAGAACTATCAAATCTATGACAATGAGGAAGAACAGAGAAGATAAATGACAGGAAAGACAAGACAAAGCCACAAGACAAAGGTTATATACTATCCAAACAAGCTGAGACATGCACAAGTCACAAATAGGTCAAACTATAGCTCCAAAAATACAGCAACACTGAGTGAATTTGCAACAGTTATGTATAAAGGAAAGTTTTCACAGCACTCCATAAAGCCCTGTGAAAAGCAAAGTCCACCTTTACATAGGAATTAGAAGTGTAAGTAGCAGCCAGGTGCTTCTAATTGATTAACAGATCATCAGTCAGTGTGGCCACCTCTATAAAAGCTGAAGTTTTGGCAGATTGCTGGTCTGGCGCATTCAGATGCGTGTTAACACAATGCCACAATCTTCCCAGGAGTGGACGGGCCAGCAAATTCACCCCAAGGTCACATCATGTAGTGCTCAAAGAAAATGCAAAAAAAACCCATGAACTACATCTCACACTCTACAGGCCTCAGTTAGATTGCCACATTTTAAAGCTCATGACAGTACAATTAGGAAAAGATTCAACAAATCTTGCTTGGAAGGGTCGACAAGAGAAAGCCTCGTTCTAAAACGAACATAGCAGCATGGCCAAGTCTTTTGGACAGACAAGACCACAAGTGGAGATGTTTGGGCCATAATGCACAGCGCCACAAACCAAACACAGCATATCAGAACACCAACTCTCAAGCACCGTGGTGGAGGGGTAACGATTTAGGCGTGTTTGCAGCCACAGGACCTGGGCACCTTGCAGCCACTTAGTCGACCATGAACTCCTCTGTATACTTCAGTATTCTAGAGTCAAAAGTGAGACCATGTGTCCAACAGCTAGAGCCTGGCTGAAACTGGGTCATGCATGTTGTAAAGGGTGACATGAGAGACTGATGAAGTCATGCAGAAAAGGATTACTTCATGTAATTGTTGTTAACGATGGCGTCTACAAAATACTGAATCACGGAGTGTACTTAATTTTCACAACTGCATACAGTCATGTGAAAACTTTTTCACATGTAGGCATGAATAACTGTACTCACGGGTCATTTTCTGCACCACTAATAAATCCTTATATTGCTCTTTTGAATAGTGAACTTTATTTTGACCACTGTTAGCTCCTGTACCAACTTTAACACTGTTATCAAAAAAAATTCTTCTGTCAATGCATATTTGTTTTCATTATGTTTTAAAACTGTCATAATGTCTCAGTGTGCTGAGCTATAAACAGGCATGCATCTTGTTTGCACAGCAAAGGATCTTTATATTTTATGTACTTACTAAGAATTTTGGTGTCTATTGTCCTTTGAAGCTGGTGACAAAATGCAAACGCTGATATTATCTATGGTAGCACTATGTAGTGGTAAGGTTGATAAATCAGTCGATCTATGATAGCAAATGCTTTCATAGGCTTTATCAACTCCAAACCTTCAACCTCTCAGCCCATAAGCATTAATAAGATATCTTATTAAATGTCAATTTTTTCCATCTCATCTCATTCTGGTGCTCCATGTCAGGTTATCAGGTGTGCTGTGCAGATACTGACTCAGGATATCATGTCAGTGCACACCGGTCTATGATACCGTGTCTCTTACCGTTTTGTCAGGTAACTGGTGAAGTTCTTGCCAAAGCCGATTACTCCCCAGTACTCTCCATTATAGATCCCCTCAAAAGCCTCTTTTTGGGACAAGTTCACCTATGATTAAAAAGAAACAGGTTCAATTTACACATTAAGCACTATGTTTTTATTTTTTTTTATTTTAAATAAATGCCGACTGACCATATTCCACCATATACACTAGATTAGATCAGTCCCAATTGTTTTCTCCTTCCATTAACCGCTTAAAGTTTCTGTACATTATATACAGTTATGAAATAGAGTTTTCACAGGACTTTCTAGAGTCCTGTGAAAAACGAAGTACACACCATGATTCAACAGTGTCTATAATCACCTCTAGGAGCAATAACTTGAAGAAATCATTCTCTGAATTATTTATCAGTCTCTCATATTTCTGTGGAGGGATTTTGGCCAGCTCTTCTTTGCAACATTCCTTGAGTTCATGGAGGTTCACAGGCTATCGTTTTTGCACAGCTCTCTTAAGGTATCACCACAGGTTTTCAGTTGGGTTGTGGTCTGGACTTTGACTGGGCCATCGCAGCACCTGCTGGTGTGCTTAGGATCTTTGTTCCCTTGCATAACCCAGTTTGGGCCAAGCTCCAGTTGTCAGACACATGGCCTCACATTTGATTCTAGAACACTTGTGTATACTGGGGAGTTCATGGTCGACTCAAAGACTGCAAGGTGCCCAGGTCCTGTGGCTATAAAACAAGTTGAAATCATCAACATGCTGTGTTTTGTTTTCATCAAACATGGCACTGTGCATTATGGCCAAAAATCTTCATGTCTGGTCTTGTCTGTCTGTAGGACATTGTTCCAAAGGCTTGTGATTTGTTCAGATGCAATTTTGCAAACTTAAACTGTGCTGTCATGTTCTTCTTAGAGAAAAGAGACTTTCTCCTCATGGCCCTTCCAAACAAGCCATAACTGTTCGGTCTTCCTAATTGTACTGAACTTTGATATAAACATGCCAACCGAGGCCTGCAGAGTCTGAGATGTAGCTCTGAGCCTTGCAGAGTGTGACCTTGGGGTGATTCTGCTGGAATGTCTACTTCTGGCAAGATTGTGGCATTGTGTTAACACACAGTGGAATGGAAGATGCAATCAATTTTTCACCAGACTGCATGCAGTCCCATGAAAACATTCTTTTTCACATATTTGTATTTGTTACAAGGAAAAACAAATGTCCTCTTCACTGATTTCCCAGAACAGGGAAGTCTGGGTGTTTGTTCCATTGTGAAACTCCCTTGGTTATAGTGAAAGTAGAATTCAGAAAAAAGCCTGGTACTTCCTTTGTAGAGTGAAATGTTTCTGACCAGTAATATACTCTGTCCTGTCTGAAAATTGCTCTTACTCTCTAAAACCCAAAACGGACTTCTGTGCAATCAAATTGTAACTGAAAGGGAAACAAGAAAAATAAATACAGGCCCAATCCACAATCTAGAGTGCCATCATGGCTGATGTGCATTAATATCTCTCGCAGCCAACTAAATACCTGCACTACACTGGAGTTGTCCAAGAAGGAGAGCAGTGATTGGCTGAAAGAGAAGGGGGAGTAGGTCTCATTGTTCACCACGGCAACCTGAATCCCCTTTGGATCCCCTCCGACGCATAAACAGATGAGTGAGATCTGGATGACAGGCAGCAAGAACTGGAAACACAGTGAGCTGCCAACACAGAGGAGAAGATAGCATTGACAGTCTTGCTGATCATAGATATTGGCAAATAACTTCTCTTACAGTTAAATAACTGCAGCATACCCGGGCATTCTTTTCATCCGCAACAGTGTTTTGATTGTCAGAGCAGCGATGTTTCTCCACTTTGGCAGCACGTGCCTGGCTCGTACCTTCCAGTCCACTAAAGACACAAACACAAAATAAAAACTCATTTTACGAGGTGATGCAGCCACAGGTTTCTTTAGTAATACACTAACTAATCTTGTCAAAATAGTACTGTTTAAAATTTTCACCTGAATCTATACCTCCCTGCAGTTTTATTATTACTATTCCCTTTTCACTTCTCCATTTATTGCTGTCAAGGGCAGCTGCTTTTAGAGAAATGCTTGAAAAGTCCAGCTGTGATTCACACTGACCTTTGCTGCTATATTGCTGTGTGATACACTTCTCTTCAAACCCTGTTACAGTTTTCTTACAATACATCTTAGCTTTTCACATTCTTCCCAAAGGGATGAATCTGCATATGTGATTTGGCACAGATTTTTACACTGGATACCCATCCGGGCTTAGGACTAGCCCTTGGAGTACACTAGCTTGTAAACCCCAAGGCTGGTCTTGTGTCTTCTCCAGGTTGTGAGCAGGGGACATTTCACATGTAAGACAAGTGTCTAAATAACTACGCTATCTGGGATTTAAAATCCTACTGCATATTCTAATAAATTTAAACACCTGAATATTTGGGAACTTCCTCTGTGGGTGTTGGACTGACTGCAAGAATCGGCTCACTCTCGTCCCGCCCGCTCTCAAATGACTGGCTTTTCTCTAATGGTCCACCCTGTGGACTAGAGTCCAGTTTGGAGCCGGTCCTGTCCGATGTCTCACACAGCTGCAGGAAGGCGTGCTCTAGTGTCTGCAAGAGATATAGTATGGGTTAAAATTCATGAGACTAGAAAAATACACAACTTACTAAGCCTTTAGTCCATTTGCACTATTTATTACAACACTTTGCCATGATTGTATTAAGATTAAGAAGTTTTATTGTCATATGAACTATAAAAATTAACACATTGTGTCACACTGTACAGAAAATTTCTTGTTTTTACGACTTTCCCTTCACAGGAGACAATTAAACAATTCATATTAAATTAAAAAACAAAATAATTTAAAAAATAATGTGCAAGTAAAAAAATCTAAAAAAGAAACAAGCTATAAAGACCTGAGCTTTAAAAAACATGAGTGATCAAGCGAGAGGGGGCAGTGCTTAGTTCTGTTCGAGAGTCTGGTGGCCTGTGGATAGAAGCTGTTTGAGACTCCTGCAGTACCTACCTGATAGTTTAAAATGGCATCACTGCCAGAGGAAATAAGTTCACTGTTGCCATAATCCTTCATTCATATTCCTGCCCTGACTACCAGCACCCCTGGGCACCCACACAGCCAACTGGGAGTTTAAACAGTACTCACTGTTGCACTGTGCTGCTTCATGACAGCCTCTGGGGGACCTTCAGCCAGCAACCGGCCATTTCGCATGAGACCGACCTACACCAAGAAGAAAGAACAGCAGTGTTATTCATAAGAGATGTTCTTATCTCTTTTAAATTTTGTTATTTCAATTTTTATTTTTGATCATCATTTATTGAGTTAAAATATATCATGCTCCTGATGCTAGTGGGCATAAAATCGGATCGTGTCACCCGCACATTTACCCAGAAACACTCAGTCTTTCCCAAAACAGGAAAAAGAAAATATTTGCGTTTTAAAACAAACAATAACTGCAATATAATTCCTTGTAACTTGTAGATTTATAGAATTATTTGTAGGCATTTTTGCATTTATTGGATACACAATGAGTACAGACATGGAAATCAAACCAGGGATAAATGCGAAAGGCTTTAGTGCCAATGTGGTAAGTGCAAGAATTCTCTTAAGCATGTTTAAAATTCTGCCTCTATAGAGTAATTTCTTCATGGGAAAATATTGTGATAACTAATCAAACAAAGTCCATTTCTTTGCAAAAGAAAAGTGGTATCTGTCATGGACCTGGGTTTTTAAAATCTGGTTTGTATGTTTTTTGAGGTTTATTTATGGTTTTAAGTTTCTTAGTTCTTATGCTCATTTTCTGTTTTTGTTTGAGCCTTAGTGCTAGCCTTGCCTTTATTTAGTATTATTTATTACCAATGTGGATTAATCCACTGTGGCGACCCCTTGGTGGAGAATACAAGGGAGCAGCTCAAAGGTACAGTATTGTTTATTGTGATTCTTCTGTCAGGATTTTTAACCTTTGTTCTAGTTACATTTTGTATGAATTTGTTCTCTAGTTCTTTATACTGCCTCTCAGTTCTAGTGTACTGCCTACTGAGTTTGTTTGAATTTGCTTT
>VUQH01038707.1:30808-90478 GCA_015106775.1 Etroplus canarensis | reverse complement strand
ATGGGGGCTACATTTTACAGCATTTGCAAATCATTTCAGAAAAATCTAGCACTTTCATTTGTCATGATATTCATATATGGTTCCCAGAGTTTATCAAAGTCTTTTCGTTTGCCCTTGGTAATGTATGTTAATCTTTCAAGTCCAATACATTCAGAAAGTTCCTTCATCCACATTTTCATTGTAGGGGTGTCCATACTCTTCCAGCATAGTGCATTAGCTCTCCTGGCTTGTAGCAGTCCAAAGTCCAAAACTGCATACTGTTTCTGTGTTTGTGGAAAGTTCTTTGAGTATATTCCAAGCATACATAGTTTAGCATTTAAAGGGACTTTGGTATTAAACATTTCCGACAAACATTGTATAACATCCTTCCAGAAGTTTTGGATCTTTGCACATTCCCACAAGCAGTGGAACAAAGTTCCTTTCTCAGTCAAACACTTGGTACATACATCCGGAATATTAGCAGACATACGAGCAGGTGTTATATACATTCTCATCAACCACTTATATTGAAGTAATTGAAATCTTGTGTTTATTGTTTGTTTTTGTGCTTTTAAACAAGCATCCCTAAAATCCAACTCATCAATATTTTCCTGTATATCCCTTCTCCAGGCATCTAATTTATCTAGTGTTGATTCTGTGCTATGTGCTACTAACACATTGTAGTATTTAGATAGTTGGCCCTTGTTATTGCCCTATTCTACTAAAATTCTTTATTACTGATGCATGGAAATTCCTAAATATTCTAAAAATCTTATGTTTACCATTTTTTTAATCTGTGGAGGTTGCCATTATTTTACCTACGCAATGCATTCTGGGACAATGATTTAAATTGGTTGCAGAATGTGACTTATTGTTTGTGGCTGGTTTTTCTTTAACTATTGAACAGTGAACATACATGATCAGTGCCACACTGTACTGCTTTTGGATTGCAATTTCCAGTCTAGAGTGATGCGAGTCTTCACTGCTTTCCAAGTGATAAGAAGAGGAGAGCTGAATGGGAGAAAGCCTGTGGACAAACATAAATGCTGGTCCTTAGGAAGTTATGTTCTCTACACTGCTCTCCTGATGCCTTAGAGACATTTAGTCAACCACAGCTGCTAAAGGAGCTAACAAGGGCTGACAACAATTTTCTCTCACAAGGTGTCTAAATGCTACAGGCTAACGAGCTGGATGCTCTTCCGCTGGGATATAAACAACCAGTTGCCCGTGTTACAGCCTCTGAGCGTGAACTATCAGACACGACCCTGGACACGGAGGAACCTGGCCAACCACGGTTCATTTAGTAAGACTAACTGTAAACGTCCAGTTTTCTTAAACTCAGCCTATGCCACAACTCAAACAGATGTCAGCACATCAGATGCAGTGGTACAGTGGCCGGCAGATGTGAATTACCTGATCCCTATGCATCATATGTATACTGGAAAAACAAGAAGAGGAAGACTGTCTGTTAGAGGATATGTTCCTTTCAGATGATAAATCAAGTGAGGAGAGTCAGCTCCAGTACAGTCTGATCCAGAGAACAATGTACGTTCATGTGAGCCTTCTCAAGCACCCATATAATGTTTAACGCATTACTCTAATATGTATTAGAATAAGTTTGATGCTTAACGTGACCAGCTGCTGACAGAAAGCGGCACTCTTTGCAGCAAACGCTTTCTCTCTGAGTTGGCAGAGAGTGTTTGTCCAGCTATTTTGGCCCACTCTCTCTTCTTCACCCATCTGACTGTCCTCATTTTCTAGTACATTTTCAGTGATTTCTTCAATATTATCTTTGCCAATGCGCTTGAGTTCAAACTGAAAAGGCTGAACTGAAGACACTGAGCCAGTGGATTGTTACATGGGCCCTGACTGCAGCAACCATTTGACAGCATTACCCAGAATGCATTGCAACGTAAGCCACAATTGCGGCTATGAGTGAAATTAATTTTTAGAAATTTATAAAAACAAAATAGTCTAGACAATTTTTAGGATCACAAAGTTGAAACAATTTTTTTTTTTTTAATCAAACAAGGTCTATCAGTCCAGGTTCCCTTTAAGGTCCTGACACAGCATTTGCGTTGGATTGAGGGCTGGACTTTGACTGGGCCATTGCAATGCCTCTATTCATTTCCTTTTCAGTCATTCTGTTGTAGATCTGCTGGGTGTGCATGGTATCATTCTCCTGTTGCATGACCCAGTTTCAGCTAAGCTTTAGCTGTCGGACAGATGCCCTCACGTGACTCTAGAATTCATGGGCATTCAGAGGGGTATGTGTTCAACTAAACCAAATCAACACCCCTCCACCATCCAGCACCGTGCTTTACAGTGGGCATGAGGCATTTGTGCTGATATGCTGTGTTTGCTTATCACCAAACAGGGCGCTGTGCATTATGACCATACCTCTTTACTATGGTCCCATCTGTCTTAAGGACATTGTTCCAGAAATCTTGTGGTTTGTTCAGATGCAACTTGGAAAACCTAAGCCATGCTGCCATGTTCTAGAAGCTTCCACCTCCACCCCCCTCCAAATAAGCCATACTTGTTCGATCTTTTTCTAACTGTACTGTCTGTAGAGTCTGAGATGCACCTCTTGGGTTTTTTACAGTTTCTCTCAGCATTCTGTGGTCTGACCTTGGAGTGAATTTGCTGGGAAGTCTTTCATTGTGTTAACACACACCTGAATGCTCCAGACCAGCAAACTGCCAAAATTTCTGCTTTTACAGAAGTAGTCACACGGGCCGATGATCAGTTAATCAAGTGCATTTGATTAGCGGCACCTGGCTATTACTTACCCTTTTAATTCCTAGGGAAGAAGTAAGGTGTACTTCATGTTTCATGGGACTGCTTTCAGTCCTGTAAAAACTTCCATTTACATGAAATATTATATGTATGAAAGCACCTCCAACTTCAGCCTATTGATGGCGCTAGAGTGCATAGTAAATTGTAACTTAATGAAAAGAATCAGGGCACTGTCTCAAATAATTTCACCGTATTTAACAGTTATTTAGCCATACAGTTCCAGTTGCTGCAATAGAATGTAATGGCATAAGAAAACAATAATAAAATAGATGGTAGTTGTAGAAAAACATAAGTGTTATAAATGCAGCATAGCTTCAAAAGTCAAATTATTACTTTAAACAACTTTCTAAACAGAAAGAACCATCTAGTAGTGGTCTCACAGGATATGAAGCAATATCCAAGCCACATTCTTGCACTTTGTATAATGACAATGAAGGTTTCTAAGTTCTAATCTTAGAAGAAAGGTCAAAGACATAACATTGCAAAGAGGATGACTGAAATAAAAAACATTTGTACTGAAAAATCCAAATTTTTGATTTATGGCAGCAACCAAGGATTGTATGTAATGGTGGGTCTGGACAGGGAATCTCTCTGCTGGGATTTTGTGCCCACATCATAGCCATGATATTATTTAGGTATCATTTAGACAAAGTGTGACATGAAATGAGATTTGAAAAGCTTAAAATGCCTTAACACAAATAATGCCTCTAAAAGCAAATTGCTGTGATTTAAATGTCAGGTTTCGTGTTGGTCAGTGTTACAGATGCCCTTCCTTCGCTTCCCAGTGCTATTGGCTGGAATTCGGGTGCTGTGATTGGACATTTGCACTGGATCCAAAACACCTTCACACTGCAGCAGAGTAATGGCACAAATACACCTCAAAGGTTTGCAATCACTACTCAAGACCAAAGAACAAGGAGTGCTGAGAGTCGTGAACCTGTCAGTCGCTGGATCTCAACTCCACTGAATGTTGATGTTGTCATGGTCACTGAGCGTCTCTGCTAACAAGCACTGAGTTTTTGATTGCAGTCTAGGGGAGTCCAGAGTGCAGTGCTGTGCATACCATTCAGCAAAGATGTTGAGCCATCAGCTATAGAAAATAATGTGGACCTACTGTACCTGGTCAGCTCATGAACAAATGACCCCTCCTCACTGCATTACCTGTTCAGCTACAGCTGTTGCCGTCTTCACTTCTGGTGTTTGTACCAGCTCGTGCAGCAGTTGGTCTCACATCATGCCTCATCACCACAGTGACAGTTCAGTATTTGTTTGATGAGACGCAGCAAAGAAATTAACAACGTTCTCAAAATGGGGGAAAGATTTGCCATCTTTTCCCCATCAGTCCCTCGCTCGTGACCTGGTGTCTTCTCTGTGCTTCTATTAATGCAGTTTATCACACCCGTAGCCATTTACAGTCCCACCCCCCCTGCACTGCTTAATGGTCAAACCATTGTGTGGGGGCGGTGCCGTGACAATATGGTCATTTGAAGACTGAGAAAGCCAAACATTCCTGTCACCATCAGAAACATTTGACACTGTCAGATCAGATCATACTGGGATAACATGGATTATCAGATTTTGCATTAACTTGAGGAGTGAATGCAGCTGGCGTGCTGTTGTCAGTAAAGCAAAAGGGTGCAAACCAAATACTGATATAATACAAAATTTATGCAAATTTTGTAGCGATTCATTTAAAGCTGATATGATCATTTGCTGTGAATATTCTTGAAATAAATTGGGAACTAATGCAAAATTAAAAAAATCTTTTGGATCTCACTGCACATCTTAAGCTGTCGTGTTATTTATTTTTGTATGCATGTTGTAAAAGCAGAAATATCCATTTCCACATCATTTTATCCTTGGATGACATAGAAGTTTATCTATAAAAGGAAATAAAAACAAGAGGGAGACATAAAGATGTGTATTGAGCCTGCTACTTAAGCGTCCACAGAAGCTTGTGCTTCTCTGGGCACAAAATTGTGGCAACAGCAAACAAACTTTGATCTGTGTTGCTAACCTTTCAAAGTTAAACATAGACAATGTTCCATTTTTATTCTGTCTTTTTGTGAATAATTTTGTGCAGTTATTTGTAGTTTTAATGACACTCTTTCTAATGGCATCATCATGTAATCTTTGTATGCAAAATTTATGCCACCAGTTTACTTTTTTAATTTAAAAGGCCCAACCCTTAATCTTCATCTAACAGTAGTAGTTTTAATTCATGTTCTTTTGAATATTTATTTTCATATTTGAGATTTTTACTGTGGACAAAACTATTGGGCCACACCCCTTAATCATTGAATCCTGGTGTTTCAGTCAGTTCAGTTGCCACGGGTGGTTAAAAATCAAGCACCTGGCTATGTAGTCTGCCTTGATCAACATTTGTGAACAAAGTTAGGTGTCATACTGTGGGTCCTTAGTTCCAGTGAAGGGAAATCTTAATGACATTCAAAGACATTTTGGAAAATTCCATACATTGAACTTTGTGGGAACAGTTTGGGGAAGGCCCTTTTTTGTTCCAGCATGACTGTGCCCCAGAGTACAAAGCGGGATCCATAAAGGCAAGGCTGGAGGAGTTTGGTTTGAAAGAACTTGATTAGCCCACAGAGAGCCCTGACCTCAACTCCCTGAAACACCTTTGGGATGAATTGGAATGGGGATTGTGAGCCAGGACCTCAACATCAACGCCTGACCTCATAAATGTTTTGAATGGGCAAATATTCCCACAGACACACTTCAAAATCTTGTAGAAAGCCTTCCCAGAAGAATGCAACCAGTTATACCTGGAAAGGCTGGACCAACTTTATATTAATGACTTTAGAACTGGATGTCATAAAAACTCCTGTAGGTTTAATACTGGTTTGGTGGTGTTTGGAGTCCCCTGTAATGCACCAGATTAAGCCATGGGTGGAACAATTTGGCGTGGCCCATATACTGAAGGGTAGTCCTTGCTGCACATCATTCTCTGTTTTATGCATCTTTACCCATCATTAATTTTCTCTGCATGAGTCAAACAAAGGCACAAAAATGAATCTAAGAAAAAGAAGGAAAGGTTTGGCATAGCATTGCAAAAGCATACAGCACAATTTTTAGTGCTTGAAATAATATAATGGTGCACATTTTTAGAAATCCTCTTGTTAAAAGGCAGTCACTGTGTTGCTCTTGTTTGTAAACACAAAAATAGTTGTTGTGTAGGGAATGAAAAGTAGGAGCTTAAGAGAGAAATTCAAATGCTAACTACTTTCTGGTCTCACCTTTTCCACATGCACGCAGTTTAAAAAACAAATCCATTATGGTTAAGACATTGTTGTTTCCATTACTGGTTATGCTTTACTGTTTGTTTTTATGTATTTTATTAGAATGTTTTACCTTAAAAGCCAAACCAGGGACAAGGTTTGCAAATTAGTTACACATACATTACATCAGTTCATTTCAGTTTGCTTTAAATTTAGCAGTATTTGTAAGCATTGTCCCTGCTAAATAAATAAATACACACAGCCAATATCTGCACAGTGTGGGTCTCCTTGTCAGCTTGTCAGCCTGGCTGTTTTCAGGAGTTTCATTATTGGACGCAGCTGGCAAAGAAACTACGCTTAAATTGAAACACGCCGACCCTTCAGCCTTTCAGATGTTAGGCGATCAGCTGGTAGAAACACTTAATTTACCAAAAAAATGTAGAAGAAACAATTTGTTATACATTTGTTTTGATTGGAAAATCATCTTTAGGTTGTTTTAGTCGAGCACAAAGACTGAAACAGCTATCTGAAGTCCATCACACCCTAAGCTCCCATATGTTCATTGCCAGTTTGCTACTCCAAAGAAAGAACACAAGGTATTTGATGTTCTTGCGAGCTAAAAAGATTCAGCATGTTAACAAAAATACTCTGGAGCCATTAAAAAGCTAACAGTATCTGTTTCCTCTGCTTGCAGTCTTTCTTTGAACACATCCTAGACCACTGTGTCTACTCAGCATGAAATTGTAAATAAACAAATTACCAACAATGTCAGAGGACTCCTAACGATGCTGTCTCCTTCTATTATGCAGTTACCTGCCTGTAACAAACTCCAGCAGTTTGTCACTGGCAATCAAAACCATGTTATGGGAATTTTGCTAATCATCAATAATAAGTATGTTACTTTTACCAGGCAGTGGTGCAGTTATTTTTTTTTCTCTTCTGTCATTGCCAGAGCTGCCTCAGTTTTCACATCTACACTATACTGTAGAGACAAAAATACTGAGCCCCGCTGCTTAATCACTGGATTCAGGGGGTTCATTCAGTCTCATTGCAACAGGTGTTTAAAGTCAAGGACCTGGCCATGCTGTCTGCCTTCACAAATATTTCTGAAAGAATGGGTCATTTTGACGCACTGAATTCCAGCATGGTACTGTAATAGGATGCCACCACTGCAACAGCTCAGTTAGTGAAGTTTCTTCCCTTCTATATTGTTCACAAACAACTGTAAGTGGTATTATTGGAAAATGGAGGCATTTAGGAACCATGGCAACTCAGCCACACTTCTCTATCTGGCAGTCTGATTGTTGAGTCTGGGTTTTTGTTGAGTGCCATTATAATGTTACCACTCTACATTTAAGATTAGGCTGAAAACTTTCCTTTTTGATAAACTTTATAGTTAGGGTTTGGAACAGGTGGCCCTGACCCATCCCTTAGTAGTTCTGCAAAAGTTTTAGGTTGCTGGGAGACTACCCGTGTTACACTGAGCATTTCTTCTCCACCCACCTCATTTCACCCTTGAGCATTTATATGTCACTGCTGCTTGTCGTTGTCTTTGTACATCTATGCTCTCTTCTTTTCACCTCTCTTTCCCTCCACCCCAAAGCATATAGTCATAGCAGATGGCTGCCCCTCTCTGAGCCTGGTTCTGCTGGGGGTCTCTTCTCGTTAAAAGGGAATTCTTCCTTCCCACCATTGCTTGCTCATAGGGGATTGTCTGATTGTTGGGATTTTCTCTCTAATATTGTTGGTTCTTTACATGACACTATAAAGTGCCTTGAGGCAACTTTTGTTGTAAATTTGCTCTATAGAAATATATTTGAACTGAACTGCCTGACTGACATTGTGTCTACTGTAAAGTTTGATAAAGGAGAAATAATGCTATGGGGTTCTTCTCTGGTTTACCTAGGCCCCTTAGTTTCAGTGAAGGGAAATCTTCATGCTTTAGCTTATCATGACAATTCTATGCTCCTCACTTTTTGGGAACAATTTGGGGAAGGCCCTTTTCTGTTACGACATGACTGTGCCCCAGTGCTCAAAGCAAGCGCAATAAATGCATAGTTGGATGATTTTGGTGATGAAGAACTTGAGTGGCCCCCACAGAGGGCTGACCTCAACCCCCTGAAACACCTTTGGGATGAACTGGGATGAACTGGGATGGAGATGGTGAGTCAGGTCCTCTCATCCAACATCAACTCCTGACCTCACAAATACTCATCTGGATGAATGGGCAAAAACTCCCACAGACACACTCTAAAATATTGTAGAAGCCTTCTCAGAAGAGTGGAAGCTGTTATGACTGCAGAGGGGGGATGGCCTCCATATTAAAGCCTATGGATTTAGAAGGGGATGTCATAAAAGCTCCTGCAGGTATAATGTGTAGGTGGCCCAGTACTATATAGTTAATCTTATTAGGTTCTAACTTGCTTTACAGAAATGTATTATTTAAGGACACACAATACAAAAAATAGACCTGCTGACTATTCGGATGTCAATCAATCTTATCAAATCCCAGTTGAACATGTGCCTGGGCACTCCAGATATTTTCAACATGAAACAGAATAAGCAAAATGCTATGAGCTGTTTATGAGTTCAGTTTGATTCTGTGTGATCAGTCTGAGTTGTGGATGAAATAAATAGGTAGTTTGTTCACAAACAAAACCTAAAATTCAGATGGGCTAACCTGCCCTCTGTGATATTTTCCATTCGATCAGTAGAGAGTCATCCTCCAATTTGTGATGACATCTGGCTAAATCCATCATCGTTTTTGCAACCTTCAACCTTCTCTGCGTTCTCTCTTCCTTCCATCCTAGATGTCATACATTTATTAGATGTTTGCTAAATGTGTATTGATGAACTTTATTCCCTCTCCTCCCTGGTGTACCACTTTAGCCAGCAGTTTGTTATTGGCTGTCACTTTGAAAATTGCACAGAAAAATAAAATCAATTTGGACTAACATCAGAGCATTCTCCCTTGTGGAAGAGTCTCACTCAGCCAAGTATCAATATTGTTCACATATTAGAAATCTGTAAGATGACTCTCCTTTCAAATTATGTTCTTTAAAATAGCAGCAGGGTCTTTGAGAGAGTATCTGCATGCCTAAAAGACATTTAATTTAATCTTTTAACAGATTCTTGGCTTCTCATTCAGCATTATTTGTGGTTAATATTTTGCAATTATGAGCCAAATTGTTTCAGATTATAGGAACAACAGTTTTCAATATGTATTCAGGGCAATGTCAGAAATGATGGCATTTGTAAATAGTCATACATGCCTGTTGCTTTGGGAACAACCTGTCAGGGGCAATGCTGAGACAATAGGAAGTTGTTGCTGATTTTGTCCACGTACAAGCATGGTTGGAGCTACAGTCTCAGCTGCAAACATACAGTTCATGCAGGTTATTAGATATTTTACTCTTGATGCACAGATTGCTGAAGTTTGGAAAATAAATCGTCTTAGTCTTTTCTTGATCTGACATCTGAACACCGCGGCCAGAACATATTTTTAGATTCAGTGTGACCGAGAATATTATTATCTCTGAAGTCTGCAATAAATTCTATTGCAAATAACATATAAAAAATGCTTCTCCTGGGCTTACATCTGGTGTTTCAGCTTCAGCTCAGACCCTGTACATCTGTAGAAACTTTGCAAAAAGGAACTGTTACTATTTAATTTGGGTTACCTTAATGGGGTCATTTTGCGAAAATGTATATAATTATAACTAATAAATTGGGGAACATGTTACAGCCTACAGCATAAGTTAATCCATGGGAACATTATTAATTTCCTGGTTACAAACCTCCAGTATCCGACTTTAAAATCCCTCTCATTAGACAGTCGCTCCTGAAAGAGCTGCTAACTGCTCAAGAACCTTGTTAGTGTGAGCTTGAATCAAAAGTTAGTCTGCAGGCACGATTTTACCTTTGATTTCTTTGATAAATTGTAGTTCTGTCCAATAAAAATAATAATGATCTTTAAAAAGCAAATCAAACAGCAAATGCTGGTTTTCACAAATTCTGCTTTTTTCAGGTATCTTGGATATGGGAACCCGTTGATGGACAAAGGGACAACATCGCTGTGTACCACCCAGTGTATGGACAAAGTTTCCCCAACCCGGCCTTCAAGGACCGAGTTATCTTCCTTCACAACAGCCTGGAGAACCCATCCATCAGGATTTCCAACCTAAGAATGTCCGATGCTGGCCGCTACACCTGCGAGTACGCCACCTACCCTACTGGAAATGAACAAGGGACAACCACCCTCATCATGCTTGGTGAGTGTCCACATAACACTGCGTAAACCTTTTCTCACTAACAAAAAACTGCAAGCATTTTGTACATTTCAGATAGAGCTGAAAAATTCTGAAGTTTAAATGTGTAGGGTTAAAGCACAAAAAGGTCAGCAGTATTTCCACTTTTATGCAAAGGAGAGCTGTGCTTAAAACAGGCTTTCAAAAGATGTTTTGCTACATCAGCCTTGACAAGTGCCTCCCCAGCCATCTGCTTATCACAGATTTCTATAGAAAAATGAAGTTCCCACTTCATCCAAAGTCTAAGAAGAAGCAATTTAAAGCAGTTGACGAGTATTCTCAGGGTAGACGCTGTTTGGTGTCGACTAAAAAACGAAATGACCACCTAGAAAGATTCAGTAACGCTACAACTGTCAGTCTTCATGTGTAAAACAACATCTGTTAATTTACATGAATTTGTTGATAGGATCTGATCAGTAGGCAGTCTGCAAGATGAGATAAATAAGAGGTGTTTATTCTGGATCTCAATACTCAGGTCGAGCCTTTGAGCGTGTGTAAGAGCTGGATGTTGTGCTTTTATTATAAACAAGCATTGTACATGTACATTTTCATGTGGATTGAAAATGACTTGCTGTAAGTTAGCACTTTGGCTACTTGGGTTTTGAAGGTTTGTGAATATGCTGTTGTGCAAATTGTGTACGCAAGTATATTGATTTTTATGATCATACTTCTTGTGATCTGGGCTCTTTCTTAATAAAAAAACATATTATTTTGTTCTTTGCACTGTTGCTGTTTTTAGTATTAGATGCCAGCTTGAATTATTTAAGTACATGTAACTATTTTGTTATGCTATTGCTGCCATTTAAATTAGCTAGTTTCATTTAAGGGAAAGAGTTAACATTTCAGTGTAATTCAGGGGGGTTAATTAAAGTATTGCATAAACTATTAAGAAATTACAGTCATTTTTTTTACATAGTCCCCCATTCTCATAGGATCAAAAGTAAGTGGACAATTGGACTGACAACCAATTTTATGGCCAGATGAGCCCTGGTCCCTCGTAATTACATTAAAAACTAAACAGATGAATGAAAGCAACCCCGAAAGGCCTGAAAGACCGTGGAAGACAACCTAAGTGGATGATCGCAGAATTTGTTCCTTGATTAAGAAAAGCCAGTCACGACATCTAACCTAAGTTGAGAACATTCTCAAGGATGCAGGTGTATCATTTCAAAAAATCGTAGGAATAGAAAAGTATGGCTATCTAAACATTTCACATGATCTATTAAACATAATGAAGGGCACGTTATGTATGGGCGTAGGTGTTTATTGATGATGTGACTGCTGATGGAAGTAGCAGGATGAATTCTTAAGTGTACAGGACTATACTGTCTACTCAGATTCATAATTTCACAATGTTGCCAAAGTGATTGGACAGATTTCACTGTGCAACTTGATAATGACCCAAAGCATAATGTAAAACCAAAAAAAGAGTTTATCAAGGCAAAGAAATGTGATATTCTTCAATGTCCTCCTAGTCAGTCACCTGATTTCAACCCAGTAGAGCAGCTTGCCAGGTACTGAAAGCAAAACTGAAAACATAGAGACCCCCAAACAAGCAACAACTGAAGGCAACTGCACTAAAGGTCTGCTAGAGCATCTCAAGGGAGGAAACACATCATTTGGTGATGTTCAAGGCTTCTAAATGCCACACAGTCATTGACCACAAAGGAGGTTTAACCAAACAACCCTTTTATTTAAAATTATGTCAGTGTGCCCAATTACATGTGGGATTCTGAAAGTGGAAGATGATGTAAAAAAATGCTTGTAATTCCTTAACATTTAACGCAATACTTTTGTCAAACACCTTAAGTTAAAGCTGAAAGTCTGCTTTCTATTACATCTTGATTTATTTCAGATGGGCTGTGGTAGTGTAGAGAGGAAAAATAACAAAAATTGTATCGTCCAGAAACTTATAGATCAGTGTGTGCAAGAATAACTGCGTGATAGTTATTTTTTTCTCCACAGCTGCAGATGCCAAGAGCAGGGATAGCAGAGAAACCTTATGAAGGGGTCCACTTTCTACAGTAGTTGTTATGTTTTGTGGGTGGAAATAAAATGTTCAGCTGTTGCTTTTGTTGCTGGGGTATTTTTGCTGACTTGTTTACTCAACATTGTGTTGAACTTTGTGTGACTGATGAGTAGTTCAGCATGGAACGAGTTCAAGCGATGCTCCACAGATGTTTTTGCCATGATAACTTGCCAACATATTGTAACTCTTTACACAAACACAACATAAGGATCAGCCTCTTCTGTGAGTTCGTTGACGTAAATGAAAACCTAAAAATCAGTTTAATCGGTGTACGTTCTATTTTGGCAGAATAACTGAATTAATTACTTGTTGAGAGCCTTTTTTATGATAATCAGAAGAAAGTGATTAACATAATATTACCAGCCTCATATTTCAGAAATCAGACTATTCGTGTGCACATAAATGTGCCTGGTAGGAGTGGCAAATAATCACTGCCTTTGACTTTAATTGTAACTCATTTACTTGTACTTTACATTCAGATCACATCACTCGCCTCTACAGTGCACTTCTAAGAGAGACGAACATATCAGCACTACTTTCTACTTCATGTTTGGATTACATTGGAAAAGGGAAATTTGAAAAAAGAAAATAAGTGTGTATACCTCTAACTTAAATGTTTCAAAACTGTGTGGCTGGCCATTCTAAGGGTGGCAGGAGCTTTGTACAGGGCAAGTGGAGGGAAACGCATGAAGCAAAGGACAGGCTCATGTCAGTGAGTTTTTGTTGACTGGCCTGCTAATTAGGCCACCTTATGAACCTAGTCAGCAGTATAAGCTGCAGTAGTGGTGATGAGACACAGCTCATGGGGGCAGACAACGTACCTTAAAAGCCAGTGTGTTCAAAATGCTCCTCAAAATCCTAACAGTCAAATATGGCCATGATTAACATATTTTTTAATTCAGTGTAACTTGCGCTCTCTGAGGACTTCATCATGTCAGCGTCCATCAAAGATTAACTTCTAATATGCTTAGAAATCAGAAGAATCTGTATAAATCCACAGCTTGCTCAAGAATTATCACTTTCTAAAGTTTGTTTCATATCAAAATAATTCAGGTATGGTTGTTTTCACATTCATGGCTGCTTCAAAGCAAAAGCAGCTAATGTTTAATGCAACATACACACGAACACACACAAACACACACATACACACATATATGTGTGTGTGTATTTTGTTTTGTGTGTTTAAGTGCGTGTGTGTAAGTCAGAAATGACAGTAGTCCTATATGGAATATGTATTATTCAGGTAGGAAGGCTCTTTATTATCATCTCAAACAAGTGCAGGTGACACATGAAATATAATAATGTTCTTTCTGGACCATGGTGCTACAATACACACAACTAAGAAATACTCACAACTAAGAAACACATTAGTGCAACCATATACTGTATAAACAGTGCAACAGAGGACATTTAACCCTAGAACACTAATGTACATTTTTGTTTACCATCACAAAGGTTGGGTGTATATTACCCGATATAATAGACCCCCCCCTTCTCATTAAAATTTATTAAAACACAACAATAGATGGCAAATTGAAGTACCCTTTTTTATTTCTAGGTATAAAACACCTCATAAAACAAGAAAGGTACCATGAAGGCAGCCTATAAAAAGCTCTAAAATTAGTAAAAAATTAGGGAATTCTTAATGAGATTCATAAATAAATAAATAATACTGAGAACTTGTTCTTTGATTCACCCATTCCTGGGACAAGTGAGCCTGTCCAGTGAAGGCACAGGCTTCCTGCATCACTGATCACTTTGGGAGAGAACACGATGACCAGCTGACTATATCTTTTTTCTTTTTTACATATGAGTTCCATTGGAAATTCAGACACCAGCAATACAGTGAAAATAATATAACCACAATCATGGGTGAACACCACCCATTGTTAGTGTTCGAGTGTTAACGAAAAAAGTGATGACAAAAAAAGACAATGACAAGCAGCACTGGCCATTTTGCAGTCCTGGTTAGAAATAAAGTGCAAATGATATTAAGAACATATGTAGAAAGTGTTGAAATATAAATATTGAATATTTCAGAAATAAATATTTGATAAAGAATTGAAATATGCAGTGTTACATTTATGGGAAATGTGCTTCCTGCTTTCAGTATAGTGTCTGTGGAATAATTATGAACTTCACTTAAACACATTCACAGTTTAAACATATAAACACACTATGTATGTATATATATATATATATATATATATATATAACATTTTTAATTTAATCAATTAAACTTCAACTTCAGTAGACATATTTACTTGCCACAGTCAGAGACAGGGTTGGCTACAACCCAGAGGTGAGGAGTCAGCAGCACTGCAGACAGCTTGAGCAAAACCACTCGGTAAGATTCCCGTGGTGGGCCAGGACCGGTGGTTGCCAGACGGGACCCCACACCTGCCTCCATGAGAACCCAAAGGAATGTTTATTAGCTGTTAAACAACCTTAGCAAGCAAACAATGCAAGAGCTCCCTCAACAGGCTGGTGACCCCTCTTTAATGTACCCTGCCTCTCACCCAGTGACAGCGACCTTCGGAGTTTGAGAGTCAATAAATATAAGAAAATTACTTGGCTCTGCTTCATGAAAGCTGGTTGTAACTTGTGATTGATGCACGGATGGTGGTCGATGGTCACATTAGGGTTCATCACAATAGGGTTCAGGAGTATGACTGCTTGCAAAGCCAACAAACTGTGCATAACATTTCTTTAGCAACCGCTTTCATTAACAAGGGTTTCTGACTGCAGAATGTCACACACAGCAGCCTCGGTGAATAACAGCAATTCAACAAGTCAAAATAAGAAGCTGCAGAACTGGGCTTTGCCAGAGATTCTGATGTAAATGATCAGCATGTGTGCATATGCGGGAATATTTCTAGGATTTGTTTGTGTTTCATTTTATGTGAGGTTCCTGTAAAATCTTCTGCGCTACATGTGTTTAAATTTTGTTGTATTGTTATTTTATTAGCTAGTAGTAGTTTTCACATTGAGACAGTGAGTTGAAACAGTGTTGGATCCAGATCGTGTGTGTGTGTGCGTGTGTGTGTGCGTGTGTGTGTGTGTGTGTGTGTGTGTGAGAAACCTGGAGAAATGCTTAACTTACCTCATACCTTGATTTTTTTTTTTTTAAACTGAGTGGAAAGTTTAGTTGCTGTTCAGGGGACACATCCTGTTTGTAATTGTAGACAGCTGGTGTTATTCATCCACCCACATGTCCTCCCATTTGCACTCTGCTTACAAAGGATTCAGATGCTGCTGTCTTACTCTTTCAGTTAACAGCACTGAGGAGGCTTCATGCTTGAATGCGAATAACAACAGTTCCCTTGATTGTTTCATAGTGCCATAAAAATATGGCCCACATCAGTGCTTGTGCAATAAAGCCTTTATGCATGTAGTAGTGCTAACATTGTAGTAGGAGGAGAAAAGAATGAGTTGATATGACAGACTTTGCCTTTACCAATTAACTCAGTCTGTCTGGTGAGTTTTTCCATCATTGTTGGTCATTATAAAATACAGGAGATTTTGAGTCCCTTTCTTTTGCACAAATGGGAAGGATTTTCAGAAAATTTCATTGACTTGGGCTGCGTACAATAATCCAGTTTCAAAGAATTTCTGGAGAAAATTAAAGCAAGCATAGCTACTGATGTGGTGGCACAGTGTAGATTATTTATTGGTACATCAAATGTCAGTACGAGGATAACTTATGTGCAACACTAAAACAGCACATACAGACTTTCTCTAAGTTGTTGTACTGTACAGGGAGTTGTACGATAAGCTCGTAAAAATTGAAATAAGGCATTATAGTACCTCATCACAGACTTGCAGCAACAATGGTTCATGAAAAGAAATGTTTTGCAATCCTTTTTGTGTGTTTATGCATTTTACTCAGTAGTTCAATATGTAAACCTTTGCAAAACAATAGAAAATCCGCTCTGGAGCCTTTGCTGGCAGAGAACCGAGTGCATAGGAGATACAGAACTTGGCCGTCTTGCAGAGAAAACATGGAAAGATATTCTGGCTTGCTTGCAGATGGATGTGGGCTAAGCCTCCTAAACTACTGCTTCTGCTGGCACAAAGCAGAGGTAGACTGGGAAATACCTGCTGGAAAGCTCACTGACTCGCCTTTTGTCTGGAGCTACAGAGTACCAGGCTCTCTGGGCAAGAATCCATGTAAATGCACTTGGAAAACTAAGTGGCTCAAAGTCACTGGAAAACTGTCATATTTTGCCTTATGGGATATATAGAATCCATATGAGCCAATCACATTAGATCTTATTGAATCCACAGCTGTTGGCAGCCAATCAAATTACATTTTATTTGATATAGAACCACCAGCACCCCAATCATATCACAACTTATTTAAGTATGAATACATAATCATGACAGCCAATTGTATTACAACTTATTGGATGCAGCGCCAGAGCCAGCCAATCTTATTACCACTTATTGGGGTGTGAATAAAGAATCACTCAATTGGCAGTGAATTATATCATATTGTCCTGGATGGGGACCATATGAAATGAATGGTAGCCAATTATATTGCATCTTATTGGATAGAGTGTAGCCAGCAGGACAGAAATACAATTGCAGGTGAGGGAATATCTAGTACATCAGTAGCCTATGAAGAATTGTTGTCACTGTTTTGAAATTGTAGAGGGAGATTCTGAAGAATCAGAGGTTAAAGTAGTGGACCACAGAATGGAGGGCCACTGGCTGGAGTCCATGAACAAATGAATGAATTTGGCAGATTGCAGTGTAGCTTAACAAAACAGTCAGAGATGATTCAGTGGTCAAGCTGACCTTAATGGGTGGAGTTATAAACTGGGTAATGGGTAGACTATATAAACTAAAGTATTGGGCTATACCTCCTAAAAATTGTATTCAGGTGTTTCATTCACTCCCATTGCCACAAGTGTATAAAATTCCGTAAACTAGCCATGCAGTCTGCCTTTACAAACATTTGTAAAAGAACCAGTCATTCAGAAAAGCTTACTGAATTCAAGTGTGGTACTATAATAGGATGTTGTAAAGCACGCCACCACTGGACTCTGGAGCAGTGGCATCGTGCTGTGGAGTAATGACTCACGCTTCTCTATCTGCCAGTCTGACAGATGAGTCGGCATTCTGAGTCAAATGCCACAGAAAAGTTACCTGCCTGCATTATGCCAACTGTAAAGTTTGCCATGGCGTTGTTTTTTTCTCAGATTGGTTCTTAGTTTCAGTGAAGAGAAATCTTAATTCTTCAGCTTGTCAAAACATCTTGGTCAGCTCTACACATCTAACTTGTGGGAACAGCTTGGGGAAAGCCCTCCCTGTTCCAGCATTACTGTGCCCCAATGCACAAAGCAAAGTACACAGTGACATGGTTGAATGATTTTTATGTGTAAGAACATGACTAGCCTGCTCAGAGCCCTGACCTCAACCCCATCAAACACCTTTAAGGATGAACTAGAATGGAGACTAGTCCACACAGAAGAGTGGAAGTTGTTATAGCTGCAAAGGGGGTACCAAGGTGTAATATGTAGGAACCCAATACTTTAGTGAATATAGTATACTTTTTTTTCTCAAGTGAAGCCCAATGTTGAAATGCAAAAAGCACACAATGAAGACTTGTGTGTTAACTACAACTGTTATACTGTGTTAAGCTTGTTTTTCTATTAAACATGTATTATACACCTAAAAAAGTGTTATGCCAGTGTTATTCAGTACATATAAGCCAACTGTGTCAGTGCTTCAAGTGGTAAAATGAGTGCTTTCAGTTGATTTCAGTTGCAGTAATCATAAAAAAATCATAATTAACATTTAATGCAACTACCCTTTTCCTTTAAGTTACACTCATAGTTACAGTGTACTTACAGTTTTTTAAGGTACTTGGCAGGTAGGCGGTTTGAAGCATCTTGGAGAACTTGCCCCAGTGCTTCTGTGAATTTAGGCTTACTTAATTGCTTCTGTTTCTGCATGTAATCCCAGACGGACTGGATGATGTTGAGATCAGATTTCTGTGGGGGCCATACCATCTGTTGCAAAACTCCTCGTTCCATGTTGTTGGAAAAAAGTGTGATTCTTAAAACAGCGTAGATCTTTGTATAGTCCTATTTGTGTGGAGATGTGACACTGCAAGTTACAGTGTGGTTCTCTTGTATATTATTTGCTTTGACTTTTTGAAAAGGTGTCAAATGAAATCCAAGAACTATTATTAAGTTGCCATCTGAATAGTTAAAGCATTCAGTTTTACTCTTAGATTTGTTAGTAACTTCAACAAACCCAACTTTTTTTGTGATTTTATGGTGTCACAAGCTTAAAGACCCCATGGAAATGAAGGTTTTACATTTTTGACATGTCTTTTATAGGGCCATAAGTTTTGGGATGATGACAGATTTTTTTTTTAAATATAATGCTGCTTCTGTACACCAGCACAGTGGATTTTAAATAGACAGTCAAAATGTGATCAAAGTGCACACTTCCAGCTTTAATTCCAGGGTTTTACAAAAGACTTGCATTAACTGTTCAGGAATTACAGCCATTTTTATATACAGTCCCACATTTTAAGAGGCTCAAAAGTAACGGGAAATTGACAAAATATTTCCCGGCCAAGTGAGGCCTGTTCCCTCTTTATTCCATGACAAACCAAGTAGATGAAAGATCTGGAATTGGTTCCAAGTGTTGAACTTGTATTAGGCAGCTGTTCAAAAAAACTGTTAGTGTGAGGTCCAAAGAGATGTTGATGCAAATAAAGGTAGCCGTCATTAGATTAAAAAACTGACCAGATCAGCAACACCACAAGGCCTGAAAGACCATGGAAGACAACTAAAGTGGATTTTGCAGAATTCTTCACATAGTTGAGAGAAAACACTTCACAACATCTAGCCAAGTCCAGAACACCTCTTTAGGAGGTAGGTGCAACACTGGCAAAGTCTACAATCAAGAAACCCCTTCATGAATGTAAATACAGGGGGTTTACAACAAGGTTTACACTCAAGAACACTAAGGACAGATTAGATTTTGCCAGAAAACATCTAAAAGAGCCTTCACAGTTCTGGAAAAAAATATTTGGGCAGATGAAAGCAAGATTAACTTATAACAGGGTGATGGAAGGAGAAAAGTATATGTAAGATAAAGAACAGCGCATGATCATTAGCATACCACATCATCTGTCAGACACAGTAGAGGCAATATTATGGCATGGACATGTATGGCTGCCATTGTAATGGGATCACTAGTGATTCCTAGCGATTATTGATGATTTGACTGTTTAATAGAAATAGCAGGACAAATTCTGAAGTGTACAGGGCTATACTCCCAGCTCAGATTCACCCAAATACTGCAAAACTGATTGGAGATTACCTCACAGTACAAATTAATAATGACCCAAAGCATGCTGCAAAAGCAGCATAACAGAAACAGCATAGTGCAACCCGAGAGAAACTCGTATTTATGGACCTAACTGTAAATGAGGAGTCTCAGCCAAACCTGCCGTAGCAGTCTCAAGAGCAAGTACTTAGACAGCCAAACCATAAAAGAACCGTCACCATCAACTTGTAGGGATTGTGTTCTTGTCAGAGCTGGCGACTGAAAACGCAGTTTATATAGCAATATCAACATGTTATAATCTGTTTAATATCATAGTCAAACTAAGAGCCACAGTTTTTGCCAGTCAGTTACGAGCCAAGCACACTGCTGCCAGGCCTAATAATCTGTTTCATACATATATTTTTAAGATGTTACTTAACACAATTTACAAGCTATCTTGCATATCTTAGCCCAGCTTGAATAAATTAGTAGAATGTTAAAAAAGGAAAAAAGAAACAGACAAATATCACGATATATTGTGATTTTGCCTCTTCAGCTGGTATCTATATTCATTCTTTATTCATGTGTGTGAGCTAAATCATTCATCACATCTTCCTCTGTCTCTCCAGTCACAGCAAGATCTACACCTATCCATTCATTTATGCCACACAGTGTGCACAGTGGTGGGTGAAATATCCCACATTTACCCAGCGCAGCATCCCCTGGGGTTGGTCACAGCCTTCGGTCTTAACGGCTTTTCTAACAGAATCCCTGTAAAGACGTGTTATCTATTACGATCATGCATTAAATGTTGCTGATAAAATACATTGCCAACCTGATACCCTGACTTATAGGCAAGCATTAAGAATTTGCTCTTTTCCCTCTTTAGAACCTTTCTTTTAGTGGCTGAATTATTCCAATACAGTAACGTAATACTGTGTCACTTCAGAGCAGTTTTACATTGTTTAAGCTTTCTTGAGCCGCAGGTTAGCTACAGAGGGGTGACTGTAGATAGACGAAGGAAACAATCTGCATATTCATAGAGCCACATACTAAAGAAACCAAGTTTATAGACTTATAGCTAACCCATTTTAAAGCTTCATTTTTTTAATTAAAAAAATCTAAATACATACTTTTGCTGAGCAGAGATGAGTTTTCAAGGGTTTAGTTACTGCAAAGTTAGGAACTGTAATAAATTCAACCTTTGCTGCAATTTGCTATGTAATAGGTTTTTTGTAGCTTTGCTCGATTTTAACTCTGCAAATTAGATGCTTTCCACCTGTGGGACAATTTTGCAACTGAAAAAAGTTTTCATGTAAACTTGAGCATTCCAGTGAACAAATGACTAAAATAGCCCTCAGCATCTTTTGTTTAAAGCATTCTCTTGTAGAACATTATGACCCCAGAAGATCCAGGCAGCTGCTCAGTGGCCAACAGCAGCGCTGGGCAGCTCCCAGGTGAAAATATCTGCAAGAGACAAATGGGGTCTGGCAATGAAGAAATGTGTGCAAAGCAAACCCCTTGTTGCATGAATAAAGGTTAAACAGAAATTATAGAAGTAATCCCTTTGGCCTACTGGGATAGTGCTTGAGCTTGCAGCACTGATATTGCATCGCAGCTGGTACCTGTTCACTGCATTTGCTGCTTTCTTTCCAGAAGTATATCTTAATTAAGCTGACATATTTTGACTTTTTGTCAGGGTTTGTGGAGGTGGACCCAGAAGTAGACAGACACAGATGTTAGTTTACGAGAATCAAAATCAGAATACTTCATTAATCTCAGGGGGGGAAATTGCTTACATTACAGACACTCCGTTAAATTTATATATATATATATATATAAATATTAAAATGAAATTTAGAAAATACAAATAGAAGATAAACATATATAAACCCTATATGCAAGAGAGTCCGATGTGTAGCACAGATGATCCGAAGTTGAACAATACTTTTTATAGTATATACACAGTATGCTAATAGGAACTAGTGCAGGTATCAAGGGGAGATGCTGTAAAGTTTGATGGCTACAGGTAGGAATGATTTCCTGTGGCATTCAGTGATGCATTGAGATGGGATGAGTCTGTTGTTGAGCATGCTCCTGTGCCTGTTCAGCATGAATCATAAATCAGAATAATTTATTAAACCCAGGGGGGATGAAGATTAAATATATCAAATGTATGTGTCAAGTTCAATGTAGCATAAATACCTCAAATTTAGACAATACTATGCACAGTATATAAAGATAAGGCGAGTGAAAATGGTGCAGATGTCATAGCGAGAAGTTGTAAAGTTTGATGGTAAGAATAAATTCCTGAGGTGTTCTGTAGTGTGTTTTGGTGTTTTTAATAAAACACAAGTTGAATACAGTTAAGGAAAAATGCTCAGAGTAAGCCAAAGACTGGTTCCAGTTGCAGAGAGTCCAGAGTGTTTTGAGGGTGCTAGGTCTGTGGGTTCCAGAGTGAACGGAGAGTCCAGAGTGAAAGGAGCGCCAGGCAGATCTGGTGTTAAGTAAATCCAGTAGGTCCTTGATTCTGGGAGCAGGAGTGGGTCAGGCAGGTTTATGGAAAAGAGTCCTGGTAGGCCTCCATGGGTTTCTATAAGAGGCAGCAGAGAAAACACATGAGAGGACTGAATGGGCAAGACAAGCAAGACTTACTCAGAGTAACTTGGGCAGGCTTACAATACGTAAGAGTAACTATTATTCCACCAGAGAATGGAGAGAACTGCAGGTCTTAAACACCACTGGTAATGATGGGGAAAAACACAACAGGTGTGCAGTTACCACTCCGGTTCAGCCACACCCACACCTGGAGACTCAAGCACAAAGTTAACTGCCCAACCCACACCAGACAGTGGAGAGAGAAAGAGCCAGAGAAAAGAGGGAGAGAGAGAGAGAACAGATCTCATCCAGGCAGACCGGGGACCATGACACTTTTGTGTTACCAAAATCCTTTCTGACTGAAAAATATAATAATACAAAACAAGTAGAGAGGGAGTTTCTGAACACTGAAAGTTTGTGAGTCATCATACACCATAACAAATATTGCAGTGCAGCTGCGAGTTTCGTGAATTGAAACACTATCCTATTTTTGAATCGCTAACTGACATGGGAAGGTAAAATAAAAGAGAGGAATGCTGCTGAGTTTACATTCGCCCTCGAGGAGAAGCACTGAATCAGTCAAAATGTTGTTAAATGCAGCAGCACTGAGTTTTGAAATCTGAGGCCTCTAGGAGCTTTTAGATTTCCCTTTCAGAGGCAAATGTGAACGGGGCTTAGAAGTCAAAATTAGATGTTTTCTGTTTTCACAGTTTGCATAACAATGCTGACTCTAGAATTTTTTTATTTATTTTTTGCATTTAAGGCACTTAGCTAGTGCTCTCAACCTTAAATTAGCCAAATGAGTCTCATGCTTAAATTAATGCATTTTGTCAACATTTCTAGCAGCCAATAATGAGTTGTCAAAACATCACAAACAGCAGAATAATTGGAGTATAAATTATTCTTGTGTTGCTTGAATATTCATGTAATGTTAAAGTTGAGGAAATGCAGAGAGCTTAACAGATGTTTTCTTTTTTCCTTTCCCAACAATGGAAATATTCAGCAGCAGTGTGTCGAGAAAAGATGTTCACGAACCTGGGTAGCCGATGAGACATGAATTTAAAAAATGAACAAGGTCATTTTCATCAGGGCTTAAGTCCGTGTTTAGAAATGGAAAGATAGAGGTTAGTGCTGCTAAATGTGGTCTGCAGGCTCTCTTTCTGTGTTATTTTGAGATCTTGGCTTTTATCAAAATATCTGCTAATTGTTGCCAACTTATTGTGCCTTATGTTTGTTTTTTTTAAATTTTGCAAATGCATTGGCTAACAAAGCTGCAGTTACAGATCACAGGCAAGAATGTGGCCACATTTACCAGCCAATGTTGACATCTGTGGAATTGGGGAACTGGTGTAGCTAAGAGATATACAATATATTGGGTCAGCTAGACATTCCACCTACAGGAGCTTTTATGGTATCCCTTTCTAAATCCAGAGGCATTATTATGGAGTTGATCCCCCCCTTTGCAGCTATACCAGCTTCTGCTTAACTGGGAAGGTTATCTATAAGATTTTGGAGTGTGTCTGGGATTTTTTTAGCCATTCATCCAGAGGAGCATTTGTGAGCATTTGAACAAGAGGGCCTGGCTTACAGTCTACATTCTAGTTCATCCCAAAAGTGTTTGGTGGAGTTGAGGTCAGGGCTCTATGTGGGATATCAGTTCTTCCACATTAGACTCATCCAACCATGCTGGGGCCTTTCCTAAATTTTTCCCACAAAGTTGAAAGCATGGAATTGTCAAACGTGTCTTAAAGTTTCCGCTCACTGGAACAACTGGGGCCCAGGCCAACCCCCACCGGGAAAAAAAAAAGCCTTATCCCTCGTTTGTAGACAGTTGTGTACAGTCACTCCACAGAACACATTCCCACTGCTCCAGAGTCAAGTGACGGCGTGCTTTACATTGCTCCATCTAATGCTTGGCATTGTGTTTGGTGAAGTAAGGCTTGTAGGCAGATGCTCAGCCATGGAAACCCATGCAATGAAGCTCCCACCACACAGTTTTTGTTCTGATGTTGATAGCAAGGGAGGTTTGGAACGCTGGCACGAGTTGCTGACTAAGTAGTTAGCAAAGCACGTGCCACTTTTACATATCATGTCCCTCAGCACTCAGTGACCTTGCCTTGCGTTGTACGTTGTACGCAGACTGCCACGTCATGGCTGAGTTCATGTGGTTTCTCAGCACTTCTACTTTGCAATAATACTGCTTTCAGTTGATGGTGGAACATCTAGGAGGGAAGAAATTTCATAAACTGACTTGTTGCAACAGTGGCATCCTCCTACAGTGCCATGCTCAAAATCAGAGCTCTTTGGCACAACCCATTCTTTGGCAGATGTTTGTAAATGCAGAATGCATTGCCAGGTGCCTGATTTAATATAACTGTGGCAATGGGACTGAATGAAACACCTGAATTAAATATTTAAGATTAAGAGATGCAGCCAATACATTTGTCCATTTACTGTATATGAACTATATACTGAATGCATAAAACCACTTCTCATCTGGTTAACAGCTTGGTTTTTTTAAAGGCTTTCTGGACAATACGAAAGTCACTACCAGAGTGTAATGGCTTTGCATGGTGGAATCTTCTCCAAATATAAGTGATCATATAGGTCAGTACCCATAATTGTTCACTAATTTGTTTTTTGCGTGCTGGGTTGGTTTCAACACAAGCTCTGTCACTATGACAGATGTCAGCTGTCCTAGCCAAATGCCACCGTAATTCAGCAACAGTCGGCTTCACACTCTCAAATTGTTGTGTTTGGCAGATATTCCCAATTTATTTATGATGCAACCTGGCAATATTTCATTCAGAGTCCTTCTTCTGTTGAAGAAAGACGATGTTAAAGAAGTCACAGGTTCAAGTTAGTGTAAGCCTCCTCCCTGCTGTACAGTTCCACAACAAATGTGTATTTAAAGGGAGGCAAGAAAATGGCCTGTATGAAAAAAAAAGTACCGCTTTGAAGTGTAATTGTTTCTAGAGTGCAAATTAATTGCTTATATTTGCTTGCTTTGTGGGAGTTTGAAAAAGGTTTATAACTACAATGCTTTCATTAAAAATACCAAAATCCTTGGTCAAACACTCATTAAAATGCAGTTTGAACACTTAAAATGAAGCGTGTGGTGAGTGTGACTTTAACAGAAATGTGTTCATCTTTGGAACACATTTCTAAGCGCTTGGTTTCATAAACCACACACCTCATGCAGTTAACCATGTTTGGAAACATTACTTTAATGCATTTTTCCATTCTCCCTGTCAATTTCTGACATTCAGCCTGTTGATATTACCGCCGGGGGGGTGGTGACGGGTGTGGAGGAGGGTGGTGAGGACGGATGGTGGGGCTGCAGTGTTACCTCTGTTAGCTTGGCTTCCTGCTTGCCTTCTAATTGCTCTGTACTTAAAATGCCTCAGACCAGTGTGTGGAGTAGCAACAGGCTCAATTGAATGCAGTGTCACGAAATACATCAGGGACGGATACTCCTGACTTGTTTAAGCTCCTAGATCAATCTGAAAGCCTTTCTGCCACCCTGCTTTACTCTCTTTCCTTTCTGCACGGTCAGTCTCTCTCTCTCACTGTCAATTCCGACTCCTCTGTTGCCTTTTCTGCTTCCCCCCCTCCCCTCCCGTCTCACTACATCTGTGGTGTGTCTTCCTGCTTTTTCTCCAATTTCCTTCTCCGAAGTAATCTTCAGGTTTTAGACAAAATTATATATATGATTTTGATGTTTCTTTAATTCTTGCTTAAGTTAGATTTTTACAGTTTGAAGACAGTCAAAATAACAAACCCGACACAATCATCCACTATCTAAAGCAGTTACTGATTAAGGCAATAAAGCATCATAATGAGAATAGATGTACGGTAATGAAAAACTAAAGGAATAACAAACACAGTAGCTTGTGTCTGTCCAATATCTGAAATTCCAGATAATTGAGCCATCTACCATTACGCATGATGAAACAAGTGCCAATCTGCATAGCACAATGGAGCCTTGATGCATAATTATGTTGTTATGACCGACTTTAAAGGCTGGAACATGAGGAGGGAGATAACACTGGATTAGATGTTAAAATGACAGACATACAATACTGTGCAAAAAGTCTTGATCACCCCCCATTGTTTTATTTTTTGTTCAGAAAATGGGAATTAGGTGCAACGATTTATTGAAACATAAGTGCAAATACAGTGCATAAGTCAAAACCATAGTTTGCGCAATTCTTTTGACCTTGAAAGTCCATATTTGGTATGACCACCTTTGTTCTTAAACAGAACCTAAACTCTCTTAAGCAAGCTTTCTTGTCATTTCTTCAAGCAGTCTTCAGAATTTGCTCTCCAGGCTTCTTGAAGAACAATCCACAACTCTTCTTTGGAAGTTGGCTGGCTTTTGTTCCATTCTCTGGTCAGATGATCCCACACTGCTTCAGTAATGGTGAGGTCTAGTCTCTAGGGAGGTGAATCCATGACTAATAGCATTCCATTGTGCATTTTTCTATTCAGGTAGACTTTTACTGCATAGGCAGTGTGTTTGGGATCATTGTCAAGCTGAAAAAATAAAGCTGTTGGTAATCAGAAGCTCTCCAGATGGTATTACATAGTGGTCTGATTGTACTGTTCTGTGTTCATAATTCAATTTTGACACTTTCCCCAACACTTCTGGCTAAAATGCAGTCCCACACTGAGAGTCTCTACTGTGTTTTACAGAAAGCCACAGATACTCATTGTTGGACATCTCCTCCTCATACTGACAGTGATTTGAACCAAAAATCTGACATTTTTGACCTGTTGCCACTGATTTTTAGTCCAGTTCTAGAGTAACATCAGCATTTTCATCCCGTTTCACTTCTTTAAGAATGACTTCTTGACAGCCAGCCTTACACATAGGCTTTGGTGAACAGTGGATGGTTGAACCAAATGAACCAGATGTAACTCTCAGGCACTGTGTGAGGCCTTTGTTGGATTTTTTTTCCTGCTTGGTAAGGACATGACTTTCATATGGTCTTCATCTGCTGTAGATAGTTTTAGGCCTGCCATTTATGTCTTTTGTCCTCCTCTTATCCAGTTTCATCAAATTTTTTTAAGAACACACCATATGGCAAGTTTCCAGCTCATAGTTCTTCGGGACTCACTGGTTCATCCCTTGTGTTAAGAGCCTTTTTTAGGCTTGAATGATTCATAGGTCAGTATTGAGTGGCTTAACAAACAAACAAAAAAAATCATTCCTTTTAAAATGGTCAGGTACAAGGACTAGACTGAAAATGAGTGAAAAAGCAGCCAGTGTCCAAACAAACTTTGAAAAACCTTCAGAGAGCATGGAGAACTATTGTGCAAGACACTTTTGAAAAATTAGAAGAAACTCTTACTTCTTGGAAGCAAAATGCAAAGAGTTGAGGCAAGGCTTGAGGCTTTTGCACAGTTCTGCATAAGAGCTGAATCACTCATCAGTGATTTCATTTATCTTTCTAGAAATAAATCATCCTCAAACTTGGTAAGGTAGGCACTGTAAACATGACTTTGATGAATACTGTAACACATCTAAAACCAGGAATATGGAGTGAGTCACAATAGCTGCTCTTTTCTATTTTATCCGTAATGAGGTGTTTAATTGTAAGTTAAAAAAAAACAAAAGGTAAATGTTTACATGCTTGTATGTTCAGCTGCTAGTCAAACAGATTGCCCATAGATGATTCCAGATGTTTTTACTCTCTCATATAGAACAAAAGCAAATGTTGTTCTTGAGGATCTGTGGTTCACCATATTCAATTTAAAATATTAAATACTACATACAATCTTTGATTTATGTGGATTCATTTGCAAATTGAAAGAAGTGTGTTGGAGATGTTGTCCTCCTTACACACATAGCCAAATTGTAAGATTTCAAAAGTACTTGGACACTTGCCCACTACATATTTCTTTGGCAGTTATGTGTTGTTTCAGTAGTCTGAGGATAGCCATTAAGATTTACACAGAGCTGTTTATGAATATGTAGCTAAAGAAGTAAACAAAATGAACAAAGAGAATGAGAAGATAGGTACAGTAGCTGGCTTGCCAAAATCAGCTGGGTTCATTCCAAAATGCCAAATGTGTCTAGGATAATTAGGAAATGGCAGCCAGTCTGGTATTTACATGGTGCATAGCATGTAATAAATGCTCTACATGATGTAAGTGTACACAATCTCTTGTCTGTGATAATGAGAAGAATTTATGGTCGTGGGGGTAGGTTTTTTATTACTGATTGAGCTTGCATGGCAGCCAATGGAACTGACGCATTTATTGAAGCTCTATTACACATGCATTCACAGTGAGTTTGATGTAATATGTGTTGATGAACAAAGCCAGAATAGGGGGGAAATGATTGAAGTGTCCATATATTTATTGTAAGCATTGTAGATTCTTGTCTGATAATTGTCTCAAAACCATTACTCTTGACTTTAAACTTTTAAAAAAATAAAACTTGTGCAAGAAAAAAGAAAAAATTACAGTAACTTCATACTTTTCACCATCATGACCGTTTTCTTAAAGGTCAGCACTGTCAGCAATATTGCTTGTATTCCATAAATTCGCTACAAGCTTAACTTAATGTGAAACACTTACTTGTGCCTTACTTTGTACTTTTGAGCAAATCATAACAGCGAAGCACATTTATATGAATTTACTATTTCTATGCTGGTTTTGCCAGACCCTGAGGAAACACCTTCAATGGATACATAAAAAATAAGTTATTTAATGTATTAATGGAATCCATTTAACTTTGCTGAAAAGGGAAATGATATATCTAACATTTATTTGTTTCTATGTTGATATCGCATTGCATTTTTCGTACTATGAATATCTGAGTAATACAGATACATTATGGCACCATATACGGTCATAATAAAAGAAATTTTTCTCAGGACTTTATGCAGTCCTGTAAAAAACTAAGAATACCCCATGTCTCAATAACATCTAGAACCACCTCTAGTAGCAATAAACTGAAGAATTGGTTTTCTTTCTCTTACATTGCTGTGGGGCAATTTAAGCCTACTTTTCTTTACAGTGTTGCTTCAGTTCATTAAGGTTTGAGCACATTCATTTATGCACATCAATCTTCAGGTCCTGCCACAGCATTTCAGCCAGGTTAAGGTGTGGGCTTTGAAGGGGCCATTGAAAAACCTTGAGTCTTTTCTTTTTAAGCTGTTCAATTTCAGCCAAACTTTAACTGCTGGACAGATGGCTTCACATTTGGCTCTGGAATATGTTGGAATGCAAAAAAAATCATGGTTGACTCAATGATTGCAAAGTGCCCAGGTCTTCTGGCTGCAAAAAAGTTCAAATCATCACCCCTCCACCACCCTGCTTGACAGTCGGTATGAGGTATTTGTGCTGATATGCTGTGTTTGGTTTTCACCAGACGTAATGCTGTGCATTACAACCAAACATCTCCACTCTGCTCTTATTGTTCCAGAAGTTTTATGGTTTGTTCAGCTGCAGCTCTACAAACCTAGCCATGTTGCTATGTTCTTTTTCCGAGAGAAAAAGCTTACTCCTGGCACACCTTTCACACATTTGTTTAGTTTTTTCTAATTGTACTGTCGTTAACTTTAATATTTAACATGCTAACTGAGGCCTATAGTTTGAGATGTAGATCTTGGGTTTTCTGTAATTTCTCTGAGCATTGCACGGTCGGACCTTGGGTTGAATTTGCTGGGACCTCCTCTGCTTTTAAGACTGGTATAGTGCTAACACACACCTGAGTGCTCCAGACCAACAAACTGCCAAAACTTGTGCTTTTACTGAGGTGGTCACAGTGGCTGATTTAATTGATCAAGTGCGTTTGATTAGCAGCACCCAGTGGCTACCTACCCAGGGAATTCCTATGGAAGCAGTAAGGATGTGCATAGTTTTCACAGGACTGCCTAAAGTCTTGTGAAAACTTTCTTGTTCAAATGACTGTGGGACTTTTTTATTTAGATTACAGCTGTGGTAAAGTTTGTCATTTTAAAGTTACACATATAAAGTATTTGTCTGTCCTGTGGCGTGAAAGAGCAAGCACTTTTTTTGACCCATTTAATGAAAAGAAATCCACCAAACAACACAAAGACAAACCAATTTCTGCATTGACAGTAGCCTCAGTGAATCAGCAAGCAGTCCACTGGCACAAAATGTGTTTTCGATAATTGCCTTACTTTATCTTGATAAGGAAAATCTTTCAACTCCAATATGTCCATTACAGTCTCTCTTTAGCCCACAGGCACATAAAACAGATTTAAAAGCATTTAGGGGGAATTTACCAAATCACATTCTACAGTACAAGATGATGCATGTTTATGGAAAGTGGGTGTAACAAAAAAAAAAGAAAATGGCAACTGAATAATGGAATTCAGTGACATTTACAGATAAATTGATAGTGTAGCAGAGTTTGTTTATTTTTAAGAAAAAGAGGACATTTTCATAGAAAATGTGTACTTTCTGGAAGTTCAGTATGGTTTGACAAAGCTAATGTGACAAAGATGAAAAGCAATGTTTCACATGTTACTGTTGTGTATTACACTAGATTTTGGTTTCAGTTCAGCTGGGGATCACCAGCAAAACCATTTTTTTGGTGAAAGTTGCTAAAGACTAATTGGTTGATGTCAAAGACAAGGGTGTTTTTTAAGGTTTCCAAAAATGCAAGGAGTAATATATAATTTAAATATTATAATTCTTTTTAGTGTATTAGATAGTGTAAGAGGTTTAAAGGATCTATCTGCACTTCCTCTTTCTGTCGCTCTGAAGTTGCCTGGCCTAGGGTCACACCAGAGGGCCTGCTGCTTCTCTAAGTATTTCATTACAGCAGTAGTATGATACCACCACAGTGTTTATGCACAACGAACCTCCTCCTCTTCCTCTTCCTTTCCTGCTTTCCTCGCCTTCCTCCCTCTTCTCCTCTGCCTGTTCTTTATGTTTGATATCTCCCTCCATTCACCACCCTCCTTTCATCTGTCTCCCTCCTCTGCCACTTTTCTTTATCTCCCTGTTTTCCTGCTCATGCCTCATGTATTGGACTCTCACACTGACCTCCCCCTTGTCTCTCTTATCTACCACCCTCCAGCCAAGCCCAAGAACTCGGCCAATGTTGTGACTGTCCAAGCCGGCACCAAGTCGGTGGTGGTAGCCCGGTGTGAGGCAGCGGACGCCAAACCGGCAGCCACGATCGAGTGGTTGGCACCCGGCGAAGGCAATCACTCGACCAGCACCACAAGCGGGCCAGACGGCACAGTGACGGTACGCAGCGAGTACCGGCTGATCCCCACACCGGCAGACAATGGCAGGGAGGTGACCTGCAGAGTTGACCAGAGGACACAGAAGCAGCCATGGGTTTACCCCGTCAAGCTTTCTGTGGAGTGTAAGGAGGCGCACACGCACACACACACACACACACACACACAGAACATGACAATGAATATTGGATTGCCTCAAGGGATACTTTATAATCAAAAGACCAACTAAAGATATAAATAATTCAGCTAGATCCTAAAGTGGATACAACTTCAAACACCTATAAGTACCTTGAAAGAACCTTGAGACCTTTACTTTCACAGCCACTTGCTGCCCCTTTACCACAATATCAGATACTCTTTCTCTAATTCAGTCTTTCTCATACTCCATGGAGTGACACTGAATTGAATAAATATACTTTTTGTACGGAAATAACCGAGTCAGACTCTGTTGATAATTTACTGACCTTTATTTCTTACAAAAATGTATTGTTAATAATAACTAAAAATCACAGGCTGTGGAATGTGAACTATTTTCAGCTTCTGAAATGGTGCATGCCAGAAAAAGTATAAGAAGCACAGCTAAGAAGCAGACCTGCAGAATATGTGAAAAATTCTAAAATGTTTGGGATACTGAAGTAAATAACAAGTGCAAAAAGACTGATAAAGACTGCCATGTGAATGTACAAGATGATGCAGGCTAGGGCAAAATTTCCATCAAGGTATTTGTGTACTTGACATTTATCATATTACAGTGGTGTGTCATCTTGCAGTCAACTGCTGAATTAGTGAGGTAATGAGCTTAAAAGCACCTTAAAAAAAGCTCAGCAAAAGTGGTTCGAAACTTTTATTCACTTGGTATATCTTACCACAAAATCCTTGATTAGCCACTCTGTTAACACATCTAGCAGCCCATTGCTTATATCCTTCTTTGCATTGTAATCCGTTGCTGATTAGCCATAAACTGCACGATTTTGTGCACTATTTATTGTAGCATCCTTAATGGGCTCTGCTTTCACTGCTGATTCTCCTTAGTTGTTAATTTCTTAGCAGATTGTGACAAATGCACCCACTTAGAATTCTTTAATTAAATACTGTATGAGGACAGATAAAACAGATGCTTATGGAAACTCCCAATGTTAAATCTCAACCCAAAACTTTAACAGGAGCTCTTAAGAAGTAAGTTGAAGAAAATTACTCCCGCAGAATCTTTTTCATTTCCTCCTTTTAGGACTTTTGGCATTGGGAGTAGAGAAAATCACAAGCACAAATAAGCACACACAAATTGCTTTCTTTTAATCCATTAGATTCCATTCTAATTTGCATGGGATTAAAATATTACACAGGTTCAGCGTAGCTTTAAAGAGATTTAGGGATGCTGACAGCATCGTCTCAACTGTGTGACCTTGCTGACGGTTACTGCAAAGATGGAACAGATTGTCTTCTTTCAGTCTCTTTTTATAATCTCCAATTTTTAGATGACATGCACACACAATCAAACTGCCTGTCAACTGTTGTTGGCAGAAACAACAAGAAAAACCAGAAATTCTTATCAACACATAAAGACAAGACTCCTGGCTGCACATTCAGTCACATTCAGGGTGAAATATCTGCCAGTCAAACTGTCAAATTGTTTTTACTGCTTTTCAAGAGACATATACAAAGTATGCATCTTAGCATGCATTGTATGCATGCAGATTTAGCAGGTGTACTCCTTTAATAAAACAATATTAGGTCCTTTTGCACTTCTGGACTACTTCCAGTGCTATATCTTGTTCTGATCACTTTTATGCATCTTCATGAAGCAAGCATCAGCTTTTAGTCAAACTCACTCAATTTTCATTTTGAGGATCATCACTGGTAATAAGAGATGGGTCTTTGGCTGTGACCCAGAGACCAAAGAGAAGTTTTCAGTGAGAGATCTCACAGTGTCAAAGTCTGAGGATAGTGCAGCATATAAGTTGTGTGATCAGGGGTCTAATGAAGATGGAGTTCCCCCTAATGCATCAGAACGAACGACATTTGGTCCAAACGACCTGAAATGGGGCCCATTGTGCAGTGGCATGCAGCATGAAGTTTTTTTTTCCCCCAGCAGAATTACTCACCACCCACCTTACTTGCCAGGTTTGGCCCCCTGCATCTTAAGTCCTCTGCCCCAAAATGAAATTCAAGTTAAGAGGAGGCCATTCTGACATAGGAGACTCTAAGTTTATGAGCATGTGCAGTCGGTCACAACATGATAGAGGTCAAATTTAATCAAGTAACGTTTACACTTTTTATAGATGAATCAAGGAGCGTTTTCATTGCACCTTCTTTATGTGCACTTTATATGCATATGTACCTCTTTTGAGAGGACACTCATTCCTCTGTTTGAAACCCTAACTTCAAAATAATTCAAACAAACTCTTAACCAAAGTGAAGACTGGCAAAAATGTCCTCATACTCAAAATTGGTGCTCATAAAGATAGAAAAACCACAGCAGGCATGCTTTACACAGTGTGATTCTTTGCAGTGTGTGTGTGTTAGTTTAGTGATGGTGTGAAGGATCATGTCTCCTGTCTGCCGTGTAACTCAGATCAGCTTTTATAGGTCACCGCTCTCTAGGAGGAACACACACACATCACACCACACACTTACCATCCTGTCGTGCTTCTTCTTACTCTCACTGACACAGTGTCCTCTTCTCAAACCTATTGCTCTCTCTCTCTCTCTCTCTCGCTCTCGCTCTCTCTCTTCTTTTTTAAACATGAAGGGAAAGAAAGCCACAAGGCTTGTCTGCTTCTCTGAACTTTCTACACATAGAGCTTGTTTTGATTTCAGATTACCTCAACATCTTCATGCATGCAATGCATGATCATTAAAGCTTAACTTGACCAATGTTCGTTTTAAATATAAAAGGAAACTGATGTGCTGCATAGAGAGTTTATAGTATTTGCTCATTTCGCACTCTTATCCCGAGTTTGACTGACTGAATAAAAATATTAATAATCTTTTGTCTTTCAGATCTCCCCTCTGTGTCCATAGAGGGATACGACCATAACTGGTACGTTGGCCGTTCTGATGCCATGCTGGTCTGCCTGGCTAATGCGAACCCTGAGCCCACTACAGTCACCTGGACCGCGTAAGAACTAAGAACTAAGAAGACACTTAATCCATGTGTGTAGTCTACCTGTCTCTCTTGGAAAAAGTTTTTAATTAAACAGCCTCAATTCCAAAATATCTGAAATGCCATGCAAAATGCAAATGACAGCAGAATGCTAATTTTGTCCTATTGCATTCTGCTTTCATTGTATTTTACTCCCAGCCTTCTCGTAAATTTCATTTTAGCTATGTTATGTGTAGTAGGCTTGATTTGCCAGCACTATGGAGGAAGACAGAGAAAATAATAGAAAAAGGCAAAATATGTCTCAGGTATGGACCACTTCAAACAAAAGAAAAACAGAAATACAGTCCAGTGCGTCCACTGGAAAACAGAATAAGCCCACCACAACAGCATGACTTCATTTATTCAGCATCTCAGCAGAAAGCAGTTAGTCTATAGACTGGAGCATTTTCCCATTAATCAGTGTGATTGCTAGTCGTGATGAATGCAAGTAAAAACTTTATGCTGTGCCTTATAGAGGCTGCATTTATTTTGTAAATTGTTTTAAAACAGCCACACTTACTGTATATGGGGTATTTTAGTGCCAAAATTTCACTATTTATTCAGAATAATGTTTAAGAAGTTTATAAGTTGCCTCTTTAGCCATTGTGTAGGCTAATGAGACATATACACCAGAGGAAAAAGCTCACGGCATGCTGTCCTATTATTGTATCATGTGCATTTGTGTTAGTAAATTAATAATTTTAAAAATAATGTGAACTTAAAGTCTAATTACCCATCAGAAAGCATAGAAGCTAATTTATATGGCAAACTTTCTCTCCAAAATGCTAAAATCAAGTGCTTGCCTAATACTGCTCTGACTGAAATGGGGGAACTTTGCATCAGATTTGGCAGAGCTGCAGTTCAGAATTTTTACAGCAGGTTCAAAATGACTCAATGTTAAAAGCGTGTTATTACTGCTTTAGCTTAAATTTTTGAGGAGGTGGGGTAAAAAGCCATCCAATGGAATAATTTCTGATTACCAAATTAATTGATAGTTGCAGCTCTAATCGTAACAGAACTGCACTTTACAGTCGTATTCTTTGTGATAATGATAAACAAAGGCACATGGTAGGGCAGGTGTATGAGACAGGTGCAGTTTTTTGGTGTGTCTGTTTGCCGGTTTGATTGTCAGCAACATTAAATTACTACCAAGCTGAATTTTATGAATGTTAGTGAAGAGGAGGAGCGTGGGCAAACGAAAAGCCCATTAAACTTAGGTTTGGAATTGGATCTCTTTCATTAAAATCACAAAATAGGGCGCTGGCCTTGGCAGAACATGTTTCTAAAATATTTTTGAAAAAGACAAATGCATTTAACATCTTGCCCTGATGGACAGATGGCTTGTTGTATTATGTATCTCTTTATGAATATTGAGCAGGGAGACAGACTGGCTGTTCACAAGGTTTTTCTCACATTAATGCAGTCTGTGAATATTGCAGCAACAAACCATCCTCTTCAAACCCTATTCTTTTTGGTTTTCTCACATTTTTTGTTTCTTTTTCATTTTTTCTTTTTCTTTTCCTCATTGAGGTGTCTTCTTTGCCGTATTTTAAACAATGTATCCAAATATATGGCCTCCTCACTGCTGTCTTTCTTTCCCGTCCTTTCTCTTTATATCCCTCATTTTCCTCATTGCTTTCATTCCCTGCATTACTTTTTGCTTTGCTCTCTTCTCTTGTCCTTTTTCATATGCCCAAAAACTTCTACTCACCCTCTCACTTTATTTCCTCCCTTCTTTGCCTTCTTTCTCCTGGCTATCTAGGGCTTCCGGTCCTTTGCCAGAAACAGTAGTGGTGGACGGCAACAAGCTGACGGTGAGGAAGGTGGATGACGCTGTCAACACCACCTTCATCTGCGAGGTCAAGAACAGGCTTGGATCTAGCAGGCACCAGATCACCACTGTTGTCATTGGTGAGTCTGTCAAAACACAAATGACACACACCACACACACACACACACACTCTCTCTATGCTGTATATGTGTGAAGGTGTGTACAGACCAATACAGTGGAGATCCATATATATTTATGCACAAATAAGATGAGCACACTGGTGACACAGCACTCCATCAAATCCAATAGGAATACAGCAAATGGCTAACAGCATGTGATCACTGTCTGCACACACACACACACACACACACACACACACACACACACACACACACACACACACACACACACACACACACACACACACACACACACACACACACACAAACAGAAACGCATACACACACAGACACACACATTGTGAGTCATGCTGATGATATTCCACACATTATCCTGTGCACACCAATAGACTTGTGCATGCACATAGTCTCATATACCTTCTCCAACAGACAGATACACTTGCACACATGCATGCACAGAAACATAAATCTCTCTCTCACACATGCAGACATGCTGGGATCAGGGCTGATCTGAGAGCTGCAGGGATGCTGATCTCTCTCAATCTTCACATTGGATTGTTTTTTTTAATGTTTTCCTCCTTGCTGGCCGAATTTTAGAGAGGCCCTGTAGTGGATGCAGTATTGCTGGGATTGTTGGAGGATTTCCAAATTCTTTCAGGGGTTCAAGTTGGTGTGAGCCATTTTGCCCAGGTTTGGTTTTCTTTATCTTCTTGTTTTTTACCTTTCCCTTTTATTGCAGCCACATTTTTTGACTTAACACTTACTGTACTAATATAAGTACTCTGTCTTTCACGTTTTCATTCCTCTTTTACCTTTGAATTTTCCCCCATGTTCTGGTAAGAGTATAATATTGTGTCTGCATGCAGTCTTGATCTTTCTGCTGGGACTTTACTTTTGACGTTTCTCAGTCCGGTAATTCGGCCGCTGTTGCCACAGTGTTCGGCTACAATTTTTTTCTTTTCCTCTGCCCTCTGATGCTTTCATATATTGATCCTACACACATACACACAGCTCTACAATCACAAGCATGCAAGTACAAACCCAGAAACATGTCCGCATGCTGAAATGCCTCATTGCACCTCAGCAGGCAGGCCTCGAAACTTGTTAGATTCATTTTAATCACTGTGTGTGTGTCTCCACAGTGCTGCACTCCACACTGCCTGCTTGACTGGTCAAAATGTTTTCCTTCTTTTTTCTACAGTTTTTTTAAGAACTTGTTTGCATAATCACCATGTTGAGCTTTACAACAAAGGAAAACAAAATATAAACAAAATCATATACTCTTATGCCAAAAGACAGTGAGAAAACTAGAAAATCTGTGGGAAATCGGAGCTGAAGATTTGAATTTTTTCCTCTGAGAACAAAGATGCTTTGTAGCCAGACGGTGCACTGGGAATGTGGGAGGTTCAGAAGTGGCTAAGCTGCTACTGTTCTTGCTGGAAGCGCAGCATTGTGACTGACTCAAAGTATCACTGAGAGTATACTTTCCCCTGCTAGCACACACACACACACATAATGCACGCAAATTAAGACAACACTCTAAAATCCTTTGCAGACACATGTAGAATCTCCACACAGGCCACACACATACTTTGAACTCTTTGAGGACTCACACATGCACACAAATGTTTTATCTTTCTAAGTAACTGACATCAAGCCCAGGCTTTGTGATTCATCCTTCTTAGTGTTGAATGTGCCCTTAGTGTTTCGGGGTTTGCTTGTGTTCTACTGCGGAAAAACAACTGGATGGGTATAAACTAACAAAGTGACTTAATCTCTCAGTTTAGAACGTTTAGTTATGGAATTGAGTGCCAGAATTCAGAAACAGGCGTGACTGAATGTTTTGTTTGACTGCTTAGCTTTCACTCCTTTTTCCAAAGTGACTGTTTGCGAGGACATAATGAACTGAAGTAAAGCTCAACCACATGTTGATACAACTTGACAGATAAGGATGGCCTTGACAGTTGTGGAAGCCAATGCTGTAAATTCATGCTTTTTTTTTTTTTTTTTTAGCTCATCCTGCTGAAAGCGCGATGAGCTAATCCCATGGTGAGGTGTCCCTCTGTCTGTCCGTCCATCCATCCATCCATCCATCATTTGCAAAAATCACTCCTCTTCTTATAGTATTGGTCTGAATTGAATCAAAATCGCACACAGTGATTATCTAATGGGGCTTCACATGAACTGTGCTCAAGGTCAAATTCATGTGTGTCTTTTTATAGTCACTTTTTCATTTTAATAAGACTCACTACTCCTCTGAAAGTATTTGTCAGATTTTAGTGAAACTTGTACACAATGATCGCCTAATGGGTCTTTATCCAAATTAAACTCAAAGTCAAGGTTTATTGTTTTACAGGCACTTTTTTACTTTTTCTTTTTTTTTTTACAAGGATCACTATTCCTGAGAGTATTGGTCTCGTGAAATAAGTGTGTGTGCTCTCCTGCCATCAATACATAAATCAGGTTTATTTATGGCATAATAATGTCTTAAGCTAGGTGAAGGTGAGTCAGAAACTGGGACTGTTGTCCTGGATGTGACCGCTTGTGAGCCTCCTGAATTTCTCAGTGGATTTTAGTTCTCATTAGTTTGTGCAAAACATCCAATCAGTCATGAAAATACATATCACTTTATTTCTGTACTTCGCAGTAACTTGTGAATTATGATGGATCATGAGCTGGATGAGCTACTACATCACTGACGTTCTTGTTTTTTGTTATGTAAATTCTATTGTTTTTACATCAGTACGATCGTCCAACATATCTCAACAAATTCTAGCTTTGGTTGACCAGCTATGTTATTATAAATCTTCTCAGTCCATTTCAGCTCAGTCCCAGTATTTTAGATACTCTGACAATAGTCAATAGGAGCAAGCACTGAAATGTACCCCGCCTCTTTCCCTAGAAAGCTGGGATAGGCTCCATCGACCCTGAGTTGGATAAGCGGTTAAGAAAATAGATGCTGGATGAAAGCTGGAACCTATTTTAAATTTTATTTACTGAATTAGAAAATGGTCACCCATCCTGCACCCTGTTGTGAACTGAGTTGGCTATGACACCCAACAGTTAAATATCAGTGCTCTACACCAGAATTATGGTTTTGGGTCATCCAAAGACAAACACATCTCAGATTATTCATTTGGCATAAGTCAGTTCAGTAGTTAATTTTTATGTGCTTACATTGCTCCCCATTTAATCATTCATTCATCATCTTCTGCTTATCCAATTCAGGGTCACGGGGGTGCTGGAGCCTATCCCAGCTGTCATCGGGTGAAAGGCAGGTTACACCCTGGACAGATAGCCAGTCTGTTGCAGAGCCATCACAGAGAGACAAACAACCATTCACACTCCCCATTTGATAAACATAAAAACTATTTAAAAGGCATCAACCACTACACTTTACACTAAGATAAAATCCTACTCTTCTTAAGACACTATGACATTAATACATATGAGCATTGCAAACTTGCTTGCAAACAAAACATAAACTCCTGTTTGTGGTGAAAGCAGGTGAATCATGAACTGTAATAAGTCTCCTTCACTCCAGCGGACCTGTCATCAGATTCACAGCCCAATGACTATTTCAATTTCTGTTCTCTGTCACTGGCTCAATTCTAAAAGAATCCTACCGGGAAAACTCCCAAGACTCCAGATGGCCAGTCTGCCACTGGTAGTGAATTACAACAGGAATGGATCATTTGATTCACCTTTGTGGAAATCATCACACATACGGCTGAATGACTCATCCACCAACATGTGAGTTACTAATTAAAACACATACCAGCAGTTAAACCACTGAACCCAGTGAACTAATTAATCATATTATGAGGAAAACATGATACTGTCTGCCCACTGAATTCTTCAAGTTTAATACAGTTTCAATCAAGGGAATTCATTAGCTTTGCTTGCATTGTTACGTACAGTTCAGATTTTTTTTTCATTGGGAAATCATGCAGCAGTATGCTGTTTACCTTAATTACATGTTGTGCCTCTTCCTATCTGTAATATTTAAGAAAAACACAGACCTTGATGTTCCTTTGTGCTTCACATTTCATATAGATGTTTCACAGTATAACCCGACCAGTCAGCCAGCAATGGAAAACACCTCATACCGTGGCATTTTTGGCATTAAATTGTGCTTTCTCTGTAGCAACCCGCATCAACATGCATTTATTGAGCCAATTAGTTCAGCACAAGGCACAGCTTTAGTTGAAGAAGGAGATCATTACAACTGACCCTTTCACCAATGAGGTTGGCAGTATCAAAGGTCAGTGCAGTTATCTGCTGCTGCGGAGGCTGGAACCATAATGATTTAAATTGTGGCTTGATATACTGTGATATACCTAAATTATGCTGTAAAAATAATTTGACATTAGTTTATTGCGATTGTAAGTTGTTTTGCTTTTTCAAAGAAGTCTTAGATAACTTTTATTCTAGAGTTTTATTGACACAAAAGTGTTCTGTTTTCTTATCTAACCCTACTGCTTTCACAGACTTTAATAGGCATTGTGTTCTTTTGATCACAGTGATCCAGCTTCTTGTCTCTAAACTGTATTTTACCATTACGAATCCACGACTTGCCACTAGTGATAGAAGCCAGTTCCAGTCTCTCAGCATGAGTTCTAAACTGTCAGGCATGGAAGACCCCAGCTCTCAATAATGTAACAGTTAATATCCCAGCACTCTGTGTACACAGGCTCATAACACCCTGCTAATTTCCCTGCTGAGAACTGTTAACAGCCTCTCTGTGTTCTGTTCAATGGTAGATGAAAGCATCATGCTGTCTGGCTTTTCTGCTGCCGTCAAGCAGCCATCACATGTCGTGATTCCCCACAGCCTTCATTACTTGGAGGAGGATGAGGAGGAGGAGAGGTAGTATGTTATTGGCTGCATATAAAAGATGGATGTAGCCTCTGGTTCTGAACAGTGAAGCCAATTCAGAAATGTCTAAAACCTGGATTCTTAGCTTATCTGGCTGAAAGACTGATGGGCTAATGCCATGGCAAGGAGTCCGTCCTTTGCTGCTCTTCCTACATTATTCTCCAGGATTTATTTAAACTTATTAACAGTGACCACTTAATGGGTCTTCCCCCAGATTGTGCTGAAGGTTAACATCAAGGTTATATTTGTCATTTTATGGACACATTTTCACAAGAATTGTTACTCCTAAGAGGATGGATTGTAATGCTCATAAAGTGAGTTTTCACATGTGCCTCTGGCATCTGTACATAAATGCTGTCATTGGGTTTATTTATGGCATAATGATGTTTTAAGTTAGGTAACGGCTGGTCAGTGGATTTCCATTCAGATTGGCTTGTGCTGTACAACCAGCTAATCACAAGAAAACATCGCTTTCTTTTAGTACTTAACACATTACAATATACTGTGAAATGTGATGAACCATGAACTGGATGAGCTACTACATCATAGATGTTCTGGCTTCTAATGGACAGCAGGGGCAAATAATCTGGGTGTTAAAAGAAGTCTAATTGTACAGAAATCTGTGAGAAAATTACCCTACAGCTCATTTGTTTTATGACCTCAGTACAATTCCCTGATAGGTTTAAGGTCTCAGTAATTAGTACAGTGTCTTATTTCTTACAACATCATGGTATTGTTGATACAGAGGCTCAGGCAGTAAGTTTGCTGTCTCTGTAACTGCCCTTGATTGGTTTTTATTATTTTTGTCTGACAGAACCTTTTTGGTTGCTATAGGAAAAACTTGTCAGCTTGTGTCGTCTCCCAGGGTTCTGTTCTGGGCCCTCTGCTGTTTTCTCTTTATCTGCTCCCTCTGGGGCATCTTTTAGGAACCTTTAACAATATCTCCTATCATTGCTATGCAGTTGATATTCAGTTATAGATGTCATTTAAACCTAAAAAAACTATCCGGACTGTCAATATTATTTGTATGTATTGACTTCATAAAAGCTTGGATGGCAGGAATTTTTTTTTTAACTGATTTCTGACAAAACTGAAGTTCTTGTCTTGCTCTTGTACATGTTATGCCAGATGCGTTGCCAGATCTTGGTCCTCTTTCTTCTGCTGGTAAACTTGCACCACAAGACCTTGATGTCATTATAAGCGAGGCTCTAAGTCTGAACCATCATGTCAATGGTTTGTTTGCTCCTCTTTTTGTCATCTGAGGAATTTTGACGAACTCAGACCGATTGTGTCAAAATTACTTTAAAGATGCTTTTCCATGCTTTTGTATCATCACGGGCTGACAATTGCAATTCTTTATTCACTTGTTTCAGCAACTCCTCTTTAAAGCACCTACATGTGGTGCAAAATGCTGCTGCAAGGCTGCTCACTGGATCTACCAGAAGGTCACGTCACACCTATCCTTCTGTCTTTGCACTGGCTCCTGATTAAATTCAGAATTCAGCATAAAATTCTTGTTTAGAGAACACTGACTAGTCAGGCACATTCTTATATTAAAGAATGTTTGAACCTGTACTCCAGCAGGAGGACTCTGAGGTCTTCAGATCAGGCTCTGTTGGTAATCACTTGTACCAGACTCAAAACTAAAGGGGACTGTGTCTTTGAAGCTGTTGCTCCTCAACTTCGGAACTGTTTCTCAGTGGAATTGAGAACTCTTGAACCTGTGAACATTTTTATAAAGCAGTTGAAGACCCATCTGTTGAGACTTGCCTTCATTTAACCTGTTTATTTCTGCTTTCATCTAACTTGTCTTTTGTTATCTTTTGTCTCTTGAATCCTTTTAATCTATTTTGTGAAGCACATTGTGAGGTCTGTCTTGAAAGGTGCTATATAAATAAACCTTACTTACTATTTGATAAATTATTGTCCCATGTAGAGTAAAGTAGATGTAAAAGTAGAGTGTGCTTTAAGGTTGGCCTGCCTTGTGATTGATAAGACAGCACCTTATAAGCCTGGCTATGCCCATGTTTTGTATACAGTCTATGGGTTGTATAAGAAAAAGAAAGTGATGAGGGGAAAAAGAAGTGAGACAAGGGGAAGAACAGGAGCGTGAGGTGTCAAGATGAGTTGAAGGAAAAGCTTGAAGTACTTGGAGGCACCTCATCCATCCAGAGCTCACAGGAATAAATGTTACTGTCATACAGCTCAAGCTTTTTGTTTTTTGCTGATGAGAGTGAAGTGTGTAGAGCATCCTCCTGCCATTCTCCACACACACACACACACACACACACACACACACACACACACACCCCAGCCCCACCCTGGATCCCATCCGTCAACATGCACATGATGCCAGCTATGCATGGCTTGCTTGGTTGCCACGGCGCCAGCTGGAGCTGCCCAGTGCACCGTGCACAGAGAGAAGAGTGGGAGAGGATGTTGGCAGAAAGAAAAAATGATTGGAAGGGGGCAGAGGATATGAGTTGGGGTGGGGAGCGACAGAAAGATTGCAGAAGGGCTCAAAACTGAGATAGAGGCAAGGGTTTAGGGTGAGGAGGCTGTGAGCGATGGGAAGGTACAAACAGAGGTAACAGCAGGAAGAGAGTGGCAGGAGATTCCTCTTGGAACTCTGATAACTTCTGGTCCAGTTTGAAAGTGTGAGCTGGCAGGAGGCTGTGACCTCCTCTATCCTCTCCCCCTCAGCCCATTACTCCACCTCCTCCAACCCCCCATACAAAAAAAGTCCTTTTATGGGAGTCCAGCTGGCAGTGGGCTGGGGGCGGTTTTTGCTGATCAAACACACACACATATTCACACCCTTATACACATTCATACACTCAGTCACATCTGAGTGGACCAGTGGAGAAGCATTTCCTGGATCGCCTGCGGCAAGTGAGATAGCTGTCCACTGGAAAGATACGTACTCACTGTGCAGACACATCACGTACACAACAGCATTTTACACATGCACACACAGACAAATTGGACCATGCAGCTCTGTGCATAAAATAATCAGACAATCTAGCCATGGGGGGGAATGCTGGCACCGAGTCTCCGTGACATAAAGCCTGTGCTAACCTCTATACATGCTTAATGAAAGACACACAGTATGCAGATACACAGAGATCAGGAAGAGGTTAAGCAAAAGAATAGTAGTAACAGAGTGTTGTACATTTAAAGGTGAATTAAAATATTACATTAATCTCAGCATTAGCCTGAGAAAAATAGAGCTGCTACCTTTTTTCCTTATCATTTTCACAATAAATTAGAATAATTTAAATGCCCTTCTAGGGATTGAACCTTGGAAATTAGTACCATAAATGCTGTGAAGCATTGCACAGCAAAATTTCAGTGCTGTTCTCTGAGTATAATGCATCTATCCCCATAAAATACATATTAAATATTATAATAAAATGTGTAAAATTTAAAAAAAACAACAACTTTTTTCCATTTCAGGTCTCTCGCTGACCAACAGAGCACCATCAAATAGCGTGTTCTGAGTAACTAGATGAAAATGCAAAGAATGGGGGAAAAACTTTGGGAGATTTAGTGATCAAAATTGCCAGTTATTTTCTGCCTTTCAATCTGTTGATGAATTTGCTAATTGCTTAATCCTTACAAAGAGAAGCAGAAAGCAAAAGGTTATTAATAAAACATCACTCCCCTCCTAGGCTGTAGTGGTCATCCAAACAAGCAAAATTACCTCTGCAGTATGTGACACCCTATGCATTACAGACTTTGCTCAATAAGTCTAAAATATTTATAAGTCTGAATTCATTGTCACGCAAAGTAGAGGCATAAACCCTTAGCTAACTGTCTCTACAGCTCACTGGGGCTTCCTGTATAGCTGATGGCAGGAACAGACAGGAAAAGTATACTTGTTGAGACTTGTCAGATCTTATCCAATCTTCATGTTGTGATTAGGCCAATTCATTTTCCCCTAATTTGTGTCTCAGGCCAATAAAGCTTCTGGTTGGGCAAAATGGAGAAGTGAAGAACAGCACTCCTCCCTGGTGAACATCTTGTAGATGTGGGAGGTGTGGATGAAAAGTTTAGTTCTGGTTTATGCTTGGACAAGATAATCACCTCCTGCTTTATAAAATTGGAAAACTGAGTGGCTGAGATGGCAAACTGCAGCAGTATTACATGCATTGTTTTGTAAGAAAATAATTTTCTTGCTTTATTTTCTCTTCAGCGTCAGTGGGATTTCCCCATTGATTTTTATTTATTTATTTTTTTAGTGTGGTGTTATTTGTTCTTCAAGTAATTTGTGAAATTTTGGATGTCTTGCAGTTTCCTTGTTGTCAACTTATTATTATTGCTACCTGTGTGTGACTGGTCTGTTTGCTTCTGAACAAACAGCTATGATTTATCACTGGTTCTGTTGAAATTGCAAATTACAAACAGTGCTGTCAGAGCTCCACTGCAACACAGCGTGGTGTTTCTGCATATGGCTATTAACAGAAATGTGATTCCATGTAAAATGTGCCTAAAATAATAACAAACAAGCCACCCATAAAAGAAGCCTATGATGTTGAGGGACACAGAGAGAGAATGCCAAAATATTTAACAAATAATCCTGAGTTGTAACTAGTGGAAAGGCTACAGTTGTCATGAAGTGCTTTTTTTATAAAAATAACAGTAAATTGACACAATAAAGAATATTATACAATGCACCAAGAAGAAGTAGAACACAAAAAGCAAGTCTTCAGAAGTGGCTGTTCTTCTGTCAGGTCATTTCACAGCTGGGAGGCCTCATTAGAAAAGGTTATAATCACAATTGTGATATGTAGGGTGCGGTTTGTGAAAACAGTTTTTTGCTCCCACATACTCCGAAACCTGTTAAAATGTAAACTGTTTATTACTGCTGTCAATGTAATGGCATGGACAAGGAGCCTGGGACCCAGAACAGCAAGATAAATATGATTTGGCTTGTAGGATGTGCAATATAATTGATATTAATTTGATGAGGACATATTAGGAGAGATAGGATTTTTAAAAGGGGTTGGAAAAACCCCTGGGTTCCAAATTCCACTCTGGCCCCAGACTGGAGGAAAGGGTTCTGCAGGGGAGGAGAAACTGAACTCTCATGCTTCCTCCAGTAGAGGCAGGAGAGTTGGGTACCCACAGGCATGTGTATGATGGCTAGACCAAAATGGCCACACAGGGCTTTGATCTCGAGGTGATTGATGGACCCTACACCTCCTTCCACAAGCACTCTGGAGACTGTACATCAGTCCTCAGATGAACTCATTTTTGAGTGAACTTGCTTTGGGGTGGAGGCTTGGGGGGACGCTGGGTTGTCCGGCAGGTGAGTGAGAGGCCCTGAGTGGAAACCTTGGGAGACTTGGGCGCAGACCACAGGGTTGTAACAACAGAGGCACTACTTTTGTCATCCACTCCCTGCTGCTGAACCGTACCAGATTGGCATTTGTCCAGGATGTGCCCCGCCTCTCACGTGACAACAGCTGGGCTAGGCGTAATATATGGCTGCTCCATCAGTTTCAAAGCCAAATCACTTGCATAACATTTCTTCAGAGAAACCCTTGAAAGCAAGGCTTTCTAACTGCAGAATGTCACAGACAGTAGCCCCCTTGCATAACTGCAATTCAACAAGTTAAAGTTAACAAGTCAACAAATTATGAAGCTGCAGAACTCACCTTTATAGGGAATTCTGATGTAGTTGATCAGCATCTGTGCATGTGCAGGAATCTTTGATGGACTTTTTTGTGAGGCTCCTGTAAAATTGTCTGCACTGAAAACATTTAATTTTCCTCTTATTTAGATAGTAGAAGTTTTTATGCTGAAACAGCAGTGTTTTGTGGGAAAAAGAAAAGTTGGAATAGTACAGGATCCAGATCATGCTTATTTTTACAGGAGCATTGAAGCAAGCATTGAAAAAGAAAGTCAATTTCTTATTGGATTGTTGTTTGTGCTGTTTTGAAAAGTAGCACAAAAATCAAACAGGGGAAACAGTTTTATCCTGATCAAGATAGAAATAACGTATCAGAGGAAGGGACATGTAGACCAGAGGGGGTGAAATCCCCACCACCCCGCCTTGCAACCCACACCCTAATGATATGTAAACATACTGTTTTTTAATCTCTAAAACAGTTATAAAATTTTTGATTTCACAGAATAGAAAAGCTTAAGCAAGATAGATAATATGTTCAAAAATATTCCATCTACCATCCATTTTCTTTTACTTACCAAGTTCAAGGCTGCAGGGGAGCTGGAGCCTAAAATAAGCCCTAAATAAAAGAAAGCAAAAACAAACTGCAATTTGTTGATATCTTTTATGATGTAATCAAGTATAATGCCTATGATGTGAAAATTCATTTGGGATTTTATTGCAACTTTCAGATTACATAATTACTGATCTCCTATCAGCTGTTTTTTTTTCAAACAACTTGGGTGAATCCAAATCTTGGCAGTAAAACAAGAAATCATTTCATCCAGATGAGTTTCATTTCCACACCAAACTAATTTTCCAGTTGCGTTCAGGCTCCCAAAATCACGAAATGAGGACTCAGAGGTAAATGCTTTATCTGTGAGATGTATTATAGTTTTTATTTTCTTGTGCAATCAGAAACAGAGCTAAAATCCTATAACAAAAAAAAAAAAAAAAATTCAGAAATCTGAGAAAGAACCCTGCTGTTGTGCCCTCGGAGTGACTGTTGGGACCATGGCCACACAGGGGTAACGTCTGTCAGAGAGATAAGAGTTGAGGAGAGGGCCTCCAGGCTATGGCTTATCAAGCACATACTGTACCTGGAGGGAATAAACCAACACACACATACACATAGGATGGAGGTGTGAAGTCTTTCACATAGAGAGATTTGAGGTGGGGGAGGTTTATATCTCACCTCAGTATCACTGGGTGCCCACCAGCTGTAACTTCAGTCTATTTCTCTATCTGTCTCACAGCAGGATGACCTTCCAGACAACAGATTACCACCACCACCAATGTGTTGGGCTCCAGGAGAAAGAGAGAAATGTGTGTGAACTTCCACTGCCACGTATTTGTCATTTATGATTAAAGCTCCTTCTGTGACTGACACAGGGCGGTCAAAGAAAAAGCTCACTGTGATGTTTGTATTAAACGAGCAGTGGTTTCAAATTATCCTATCTTCTGGGTGAGTTTTGGTGATCAGTGACAGAACTCTATAGACCCCTTAAATGTAAGTTATAGCTTCTGCAAGTCTGCTTGGGTCCAGATGAAGTAAATTTCGCAGTCAGATGGTGAGCGTGAGGGTCCGTGCGGACATCCGTGAGCCTGCCAATTTCCTTGCGACCATCCAGATTCGTCTGTGGAGACTTTACATTACAATATACCAACTATGCATGCACCCCTGGCAGCAGACTTCAAAGAATTATAACAGAAATGACTACTGGGCCGTGGTGTCTCCAGCTGTCCATGTCCACAACAGAGTATAATTGAGGCCTTAGGACCTAAAGGTGGCTATTGCATTATGGGTGAAAATCAGACTTATTTTGTGGTGTTAACTCTTTCACGTAGTTTTTCAGACATAGCATTGTTCTATGTTTCAAAAAAATGAATTATAAAGCTGTGATACTCATCATACTGCCCATGGGGAAACTAGGTCCACCACAGGGAGCCAGCTTTTCTGCTGACCATTTTCTCATTCACCAAATAAAATTGACTGAAAAGGTTCCAGCTGTGTTTAATGTTACATAAACTCAGTCGAATATTACTACAGCGCTTGGAACTAAAATGCAGTTAGAGCTGTTGAATGTAGTAAAAAGTGTTGTTTATCTTGTAGGCTTGGTTCTTGTACCAAGTTAATCTAGTCAATAAATTGTTGATTGTTGAAAAGTTGATTTGAAGGTAAAAAAGACCTTGCCTTTTGAATGTTTATTTATTTTTATCTGATAATTGAAATTAAAGGAGCAGTGTGTAACAATTAAGGTTGTTTACAAGTTTACAGGTTTTCAATAAACATGAGTGTAAGATTGGAGAAGCCATTCCCCAGCCCAGTCACAAACTCCAAGGGCAAGGCCGGCCTAAAGAACAGCCAGTATCACTGCGTCAAGAGAGGATTCTGACTTAGAGGCCTTCAGTTATAATCCAGCAGATTTTAATGTTTGCATCACTGGCTCCTCAGCCAAACACATGCATCAAATATCTGAACCTGTGGTTCCTCTCATACTGAGCAGCATAATGCATCATCAGTATGGTAAAACTAACATGTCTCACAACAGTCTAAGCCCGGTTCACATTCACTATTGGCGGGTGAACAATCACCCACATGGTTAAGGATCGCAAAGTAACATCAATGTGAACTCTTGGCCACCATGAACCACTTATTTATGTATTAACTTCTCCTCTGCTTAAAACCCAAAAAGTTAGAAGAATCATGAGGCCCCGCTTTCATGGTTTATACTGAAAATCAAGATCAAGCAAGCTGTTGCCCTACTGCTCCATGGGAGATTTCTGTCCTCTCGAAGCTCAGTTTGACAGGTGTATCATTCCAGTCAAACTCCTCACCTGCTGCTGTCCTCGGAGCAGGTCACACCTGGCAAGTGCTGGGCACTTGACACCAAAAGTGGGTTTGCCTCCCCAGCTCACAGGGTAAGTGAAAAATTGACAAGAGAAAAAATAATTAGGTGACCTGTTATCAAAACCTGAGTCTAGCAGACATTGAAATGTTTTTTGTAGTTTAAAACCACTCTAGGATAATCATGTTTTTGTTCGCTTATAAAAAGATTATATCTACAGTGTTAGCAGGTCCCCTTCTACAGGAGCTACCATGTTGAGCTGCCATGTTTCTATAGTAGCTCAGAAAGGACAAACAAGAGTCAAATACTAGCATTCATATTTCTGCCACCTAGTGTTTACCATAAAATGCTATCATTACTTGTCAGCTGTAATCTATTACTTTTACAATTTAAAAACTGAGCTTCTTACTCCTGAATCTTATTTGATTTGATTGTATTTCTAATTATTTGTTCATAATGAACATCTGTGCTGGAAATACTTGTGGATGTAGTTGTGGGAGACTCCATTTTGTTTTCTGATGGCTCTCCAACAAGTTTGGAAAGGGGTGAGGAAAGGTATTCAATTGTCACAATCTGCATTCTTACCAGTAGCTGTCACTAATTGTTACACAGTGCTCCTTTAATTTAATTATTTAGACTCACAGTCTTTGAGGGCTATCCATCATTTTAATGAGGATGGAAGCTTAAATACTTTGGCCCCTAGCCTGCTGTAATGTTGCAAAAGTGGCCCCTGGCCAAAGCAAGTTAAGTATCCCTGTTGTGAAGAATGCCAAGTACAGTTGAGACATACAGTATTCTAAAGCAGCCTGTTTTAAACAGTGGATAATCGGCTGTACGAGTATTCACCTGAAATAACATTGGTTTCTATTGAATTATCTGAATTAAAGAGCCAGAGCTTTTTTTTTAAAAAAAAAAACTTTTAATAATCATACAGATCAGCCCAATCTGTCATTTCAGAAATGCAACCACCACTTTTTTTCTAACTGAGACCATAATAAACTTTAATGTGGTGTAGCCATAAAACATTTTGTATTTTGAGTACTAATACAACAATCACAGCAGTAAACAGAAAATATGAGAGAAAATTGTGAGCAGGCTGGTAAATTACAACACATAAGTGAGCAATTATCTGCTCTGTCTCTTGCAGTTATCGAATACTATATAATATGGAGACTAATTACCCCCAATGCAGTGCAGAGGCTGCTCTTGCTTAGCAGGGTGTTAATACAACCGTGTGGGAGTAGACTTTCTGACATGCTGGCAATTAAAATGTTTATTCTTATTTTGGGGAAATATGTTCTTTAAATGCAAAAGTTTTGTACAGTTTAATTAAAATGAAAAATATTACCCTGCTACTCTGAAAAGTAGAGAAGTAGCATCCCAGTTGGAGCACAAAATGGACAGAGATAAAGCCACTACACCAGAATCAAGAGTCCCAAATTGTGTTTATGTTGATCACAAATCTCCTTTTAACGAGTAAGTTGCAGTATAATAACCTGCTGTGTGTATGGCATTCATTTAACATCATCTGCAGTGCATTTAGTGCACTGTTTAAGTATACTACCTTGTTTCTCTTGATATACTGCAAGACAGCAGCAGGAGAATAATAGTTGATGTGTTTTTGGAGCAGCAGGGTGGCCTGGTGCAGAGAGAGAAGGGAGCTTTTAACGTAAAGGTCAAAAGTTTAGTTCTGACATCAGACTGTGAGCATGTGCCAGCAGCTGTATGGCCTTTTCCAAGGCACTGCATCTCCACTTCTTCAGTGTCTATAGACACTGCTAAGAACTAAAATGTCAAACGTATCTATGTAAGATTCACTGCTGACTTTACATTATTCAGTGTTTGAAAAAACGTAAATTTTACAGCATTGCACTCAGCAGAAAATCAGAAATACACTATTATATTGCCACAGGTGTATAAAATGAGGCACCTAGCTATGTGGTCTGCCTTTACAAACATTTTTGAAAGAATTGGTCATTCTAAAAAGCTTACTGAATTTGAGCATGGTTCCATAATAGCATGCCACCAACCCAGGCGGGGGGGGCAACCCTGCCACTGGGTGGCTACAAGCCAGTTTATTACTCCTAATGCCGGTCCCACTAGTCGGGGTAAATGGGGAGGGTTACATCAGGAGGGGCATCCGGTGTAAGATCTTAGCCAAATCAAATATGCAAATCATAATAAAAGAATACTTGTGTAAATGAGAGGTAGGCAGGTGGAATGGTAAAGATGCAAGGAGTAGAAGTAGAGAAAGTGGAGTTTAAACCCCTGGTGGCAACCATCCAAAGCAACGGAGATAGCACAAGAGAGGTGGAGGAGAGATAATGCTACAGAGTTGTTTTTAGTTAGTTTAGTTAGTTCTAATGAAGGGAAAGCTTCATGTTTCAGCTTACAAAGATATTTTGGACAATTCTATACTTACAACTTTGTGGGAATAGTTTGGGTAAGGCCCTTTTCTGTTCTAGTATGACTGTGCCCCGGTACATAAAGAAAGCTCCATATAACCATGGTTGGATGAGTTTGGTGTGGAAGAGCTTGGCTGGGCCACAGAGAGCCCTGATCTCAACCCCATCCAACACTTTTGAGATAAACTAGAATGGAGATTGCTAGCCAGGCCCAGGCACAGATATGCTCCAAAATATTGTAGAAATCCATCCTAGAAGAATAGGAGCTGTTACATCTGCAAAGGGGGGACCAGCTCCATATTATTACCTATGAATTTACAGTGGAATGTAAAAATGTTAAAGCTCCTGTAGATGTTTAGGTGGCCCAATACATTTTGTCCATATAGTGTAGCGACTTAATGTAGATCTGTGGGTTGCTACATTTAGTTTCAGGCTCACTGTAATGACAGTCCAAAGAATGTCACCATTCAGCATAACTATAATTAACAGAAGTGGCTAGATTGATATTTAGAAAAAAAATTCGTTCTGTGTGGTAGGTACAAAAATGACACCCAATTAGGATTAGGCATGTAATTAGCTTAAAATACTAGCATAGAGTCATAATAGCTGTAAATTTGGGAAAGTGGCTGTGTGGTGCAGGAACAAATTAACAGAATTAACAGAGGGATTAGGCCTTTGATTAACTGAAAATGAACCAAAATAGGGTTCAAGAGGTGAAAACATAGAAATGGGGAGGATGCCGGCTCTATAGAATAAAAAGTGTCGTTATTTCCCCCAAGTCTCATTGCTAGATTATTTTCTGGGAAGCAAGCCAAAAAGTTAGTGTTACATTCTCAGCCGTTGGCGGCCCCCTTTTTTGTCCTTCAAGATTGTTGCAGTTCCACAGACAACAAATTAAACTGAGATGCAGCAAGACTTCAAGAACAGAAGGTTTCTTTTACAGGCAGACACAGAAACATTCCGTTTTCTCTTAAAGAATTTACAGGTGGTGTTTGTGTTTTGTTTCCACCAGCAGGCAGTAGTCAAAGGTGGTAGACAAAAGCCACCACCAGCGGAGATTAAGTAAAGGTTGAGGACTGAATAAGGAAATCTTTTGAAATTGTTGAGAATTATTTTTCCATTTGATGATGGAATTCATTCAACACGTGTTGCAGACAAAAGAGCTTACTCAATATTTTGTTTTCATTTTTTTTTCATTAAGTTTTTCCTCTGTTTAATTGGTATTGCATGACCCTGCTGCCAGATTTTAAGCTTACAATATATATGTATAAGAACGTTCTTGGCATAGTAATTCATTCTTAGCTCTGAAATGATCACTGTCTGGACTTTGTTAGTTGAAACTTAAATGTTGTTCTTTAAAGGAACCACTTAGAGTAAAAAATTCCAGTCCAGAATCTCCCCAATCTGATCTGTCGTTTAACTGAATTCCCATCAGCCAAACTTCATCTCTACTTTGAACTGTATCCATCTAATCGAAATGGGGTGCATTATTGATACACATCAGAGCTGGAAAAGAAGCTGAGGGGCAGAAGGGGTCGAGTGTTGCGTGGTATATAGTCTAAATATTTGAAGAGAGGTACTCGTTTTTTTTTTGCCTAAATATTTTACGCTTGGGGCCCGTGCGGGTTGATGCAGTCAAGATTTCAAGACTTTCCTTTTTACTACAACAGTCAAAAGAGAAGGGTGAGCTCACTGAAAGAGCTGAGCCAAGCCAAGGCACTGCTGGTTTTAATCAGGGAGAGGGAGCATGTGGCTGACCCTTGAATGCACAAACGAGCACACGCTTACACATAGTCATGATGTACTGTATCCACCTCCCCTGGGCTTTCACCCATTTTTTCACATCTCTCTGTTCAGTAGTTGTGGTTTTCTGAATCTCCCATCCAAATCCAAAGTTCTTCAGTTGTCTGGCTCCAGGCAAAATTACATGTAATAGTTCATTATATGTATTCAGAAATAATTTTATACACCACATTGCAAACATCACCAATAGCCTGTGCGCTCTAATGTCGTTCTGTGGTTTTATGTGGTACAGATCAACATCTTGCAATTTAAATGCGCAAACCCACAGTGTGCTTTTGTTTCGTACATGCTTCCACACAGAGATTTGTTTTGCTATATGCACATGTGCTGTTGGGCTCAGGCACATGCTCATTCTTCACTGGACTCACAGGGTCAAATGTTACCTGCAACTGAAGCTTGGTGAGGGAGCAGTTCATGATTACCTCTGTGCTTCTGCGGCTGCTTTCTATTTCAATGTTAAAGACCTTGGGTCACAATTCAGCCACTCGCTTAGCTGTTTTTTTTTTTAAATGCAGTTCATTCCTGCGCACAGGTGGCAATACAGAGTCAAACAAATACACACACACATGCACAGACATTTGCATAAGCAGAGATGCAGTGCAAGCACACAGACACAGCTGTGAATTCCATGGAGACAAACACACGCAGGCACAAACACTCACACAACATCCAATTTGTATTTAGGGCTTAGTCACTTTTCTCATTTCTCTCAGTGTTGCAACTGTGGGCTATTCCCTTCTGGCATGACACATCCAAAAAGCTCAATAAACCGCCCATCTCGCTCTCTACTCCTGTGTGTTTGTAATAATGGGCCAGACAAACTGGGCAGTGTCTAGTCCCGCAGTCCGGCTCACTGTCTTTCAATTAGCTAGCAGGGCTTGTTCAAGGCCAGCCTAGGTCAGACAGCTATCACAATCTGCAGCTAATCCAGTACGAACTGATCAATGCAAAGAGAGGGAGAAGGTGTGGGAGGTTAAAGGAGAGAGAGAGAGGGAGGTGTGTAAGTTTAAATGTTTGAGGGAGGTAAATTTGCATTTAGACCCCTGGGCAGGTAAATGAAGAAGGCAGGAGGGAGGAAATGAAGGTAAAATTGACCAGAGAGAGTGAAGATGGCAGGAGAGGATTGAAATAGCTTGGTTCCAGACATGTAAATGCTGCATACTGACAGCCAGCGGTTTTTGCTTGATGTTTAAATGGTCATCAAACCAGAACTTCTGTCTTGATCTTGCTATCTTTGTAATTGCATTTGTGAAAAGCAGTGACAAAAATAACAGCCAGACTGGAGGTGACTTGGATTTTTGTAAGTGATTTACATAAATAACAAATAATAAACTTGAAAATTTCTATAAGGTTGACTGCACCTGGCTCCCCCAACTGTTTTTACACTGTGGAAAATATACTGCCTTTATCTTACAGCAATACAAGGGCACTGTGACATTTTCATAAATGCATTTCTTCAGCATTGAACATGCAGGAACATTTCTTGAAGTCTGTCCCAAAGAATACAGAAAGATCAGCAGTTCTCGTAACAGCATAAGATACAGGCGTTAAGCAAATCTGAAGTGCAGTGTAATATTGGTGTCTTGATATTTCATTTTTATGCTTCCAATCATATTGGCAAAATCAAAAATGGACACAGAGTGTAGGGACCAAGGGTGAGAGGTGGATATAGAAACAAAGAGCAGTGCTTTAGAGAGTGGCCTTAATCCTGTCCACATGGGGTTTGATGTTTTCCTCCCTCACTGGCTCCCCCATTTCCTATCTTCTCCTATCTTTCCCCTTCTCTCTCTCTCTCCTTTGTTTTTTACTCCTTTGAAAGGATTGAAGTGATCCATCTGAAATGAGCAAAAGCATGCAAGCACACACTCATTTCCCTCCGTCTCGTTCTCTTTTCCTATTTCTTTCTACTCTCTTGGGCCCCTTTAACCCCCCCACTCCTCCTTCACTCCGCCTTGTCTTTCACTCTCCTCTCTTCCGTGGTCCAGATTTGCTTAGAAATGAGTCACCCGACCACAAATCGCCCCATTTAAGAGGCAGGGAGCAGCAGAGGAGTGGTGGGTGACTTAGAGAGGGAGATGAATTGAGTGAGAGTGGGTGAGAAGGATGGAGAGAGAGCGAGAGAGGGGAAAGGGAGGCTGATGGCTGTTTTTCACTCAGCTGGTTTTGTTGATCAGTATCAGCAGCCAAGGTCTGGATGCAATCAGCTCCCTGCATTCAGCCAAGCAGAATGAGGCTAAAAATATATGTGACAGTGCACAGCGCTGGCACACGCACACGCACAAGTACAGTATCCAAATGGCATACACACAGAGCGGCAGCAATGCAAATTCAATAATACAGCACAGGCAGGGTGTAGAAGTAAGAGGACTTACCAGGGTTTTGGATTATGACACATGAGTCTGCTGGTGCTCGTGTGTGTGTGTGTGTGTGTGTGCATGTGTCCGTGTATATTAGCTAGACTGTGTGCTGAATTAATGAAGCTACAGACATGTAGGTGTGAGACATCACACTAATTATGCCAGCAGTGCTGTAGCCTCGCCATCAATAATGTTCATTAAACTACTGAACCCACTCATGTTGACAGCTCTGGGTACGAGTGTGTGGTGGGTGAGTGTGTATGTACTGTATGTGTGTGTATCTGAAAACAACTTGCACACAGAAGCAGTGAGTAAGCACCACAGTTGGGTGATGGAGCTCCACAGATTTGCATTAAATGCTTCTTTATGTGGACATGGCTGGCAGACAAAGGATTTTTTTTATCATCTGTGCTGGTTCAAAGTTTTAGTCAGACTCTAAAAATAATAATAATTTTTAAAAAACAACCAAATTATTAGCCCACTTGTAGTATTCTTTTATTTACATAATGTACAGAATTGTTGTAGTCCGAGAGGTAATTCGATTCTCTCCAAACAAATACATTCACACCACACGTGGGTGGAGCATTTAACCAAAACCACAGCCTGTTCATTTAGTTTCTTTGCTTTTTATATGTTTTTGGCTTCTAAGTGAATACAGTGCCATTAAATCTCCAACCAAAACCCCCGAAAATAAGACTCCAAGAGCATGTGGTTCAGTTTGTTAAAAACATGTTCCAACTGCAGGACTTCATCCAAAATTCCAGGGTTGTAGTACATTTATTTTGATACCTAATAGAAAGCAGTTTCTCATCTCTGTAAAGCTGAGTGTTAACAAATTGAACCCATGAGAATCTGCAGCCTGGACCGATACTCAGCTGTTGCTTCATGTGTCCTCTCTGTGTGGGCAATGAACACAAATGTTAGGGCAAATGGAATAATTTTTTCCAGTAATTCTTTAAAGTGGAAGCCTGTGAACTTCCCAGATCTGTCTGGTAAATAAAGCAGTTGAGTGTTGCGACTTATATTTACAAGCTGTGGTTTTCCTGTAATCAGACAGTGAGAAAATAAATGATCCATATATATAAAAAAAAACTGTTGCAGAGTAAAATGGCTTGTAGTGAAGAAAAACAAACTGGAGGTGTGATCACATCCTTAGGCAGAAATCAGGAATCAAACTGCCTGTCTTTGTATTACAGGGTTGTCTGTGTAATCATAGGCCACCCTGCTGGCCCAGTGGGTAGTAAGTGCTCATTTCGCAAGCAGCAATCTGGGTTTGATTAAATCAGACTTACAAAATGCACACATCATTTAACTGCAGTCTTTTACCTGTAATAAGATTTAAAGGCTAATTGTAGAGACAGTTACAGTGAATATGACATCTTACGAGACATCCACTGATCCAGAGGCTCTCGACACCTCTAAGGTCAAAGTACTCATCTTACAGGAGACACATATTTCCAAGGCAGACCTAATTATCTACTGCTTGAGGATGTCACACCACCCCGTATAATCACACAAGAGATGGTAGAGAATGTTGAGACGTGCTGCCTGAGAAGACATTTCCATTACATCTTATGATGTGTGTGGGGGCTCAGCAGGTTGTTACCATGGCACTTTTGTCAGATGAAATCTGCATCCAAACCAGAGGTCTTATGAGTGAAAATAAAATGCATATTATTCGCTGATGAATTCACATGAATTCATATAAAGGTTTAAAGGCCAAAACACTTTGAACATCTAGCAAGAAAATGAAAACCAGATGAAAGTGTAGCTTTTATTTTTACAGTCCAACCTTGTAGATTATTACGAGTACTCTAGAAAGATAGAATGAACATGTTGGGTAAAGACCAAATGTCTAAGCAGATTTAACCCACGAACTGTTTGATTTGAATTGAGACAGCTGAAAAGCTCGAACTAACCTTCATTTTAAGAGACTGAAGTTTTTCAAATGTAGTTAAGGATACTCTACATTGCCGCGTATTGTATGGGTCCAGTCATAGTTAAGTAACAGGTTGGAACCCTTTTGATTGTGGCCATATTGAAGCACAGCTAAAACTGTTAATGGTCTCAGTTTTGGCACTGTAATATGCACCACAGGTGGTTAATATCATGCTCTCAACTGACCCAACTGGTGTTAGTGGATGTACATGTACATGAAATCAATATCCAGTCCTGTTACCTCCATGTTGTTGCCTTGCAGTGTGTTTTTATGACTGCATTTTACAACTGTACAGTTAATCTGAGCTCAGTAAAACTGCCGGCCGGAGTTTATTCCCTTCGAGGCCTTACATTCCTGTGGTGTTGTGTCAGAGTGTGGTGTCTGTGTATATGTGCGCGTGCTAGTGTTTGTAAAATGCTGAGGTACTTTTGTATGTTCATACTCGCTTGTGTGTTTTGCAGGAGTACAGGTTTTCACAAATGTGTGTGTACAGGGTGTAATTTTTTGCACATTTCCACTTCAGGCTAAGGGTGGTTATTAAGGTGAATGGAGCCAGAAGTGGGGGAAATGCGTGTGCTTTCGTGTGTAAGTGAGCCAGTTATTGAGTGTTTGTATGTGTGACTGTGTGTGAATCAGCTGGATGCTAAATAAGCATAGAACTCGAAGAGGAAAGTGGTAAGGTACTCAGGAAACCTCCTGAAGTTCATAACCCCTACAGGGGGCCACAGAATTGGAAAAAATGTAATTAGACTGAATGTGTGTGCGTGTGTTTATGTAGGAATGGGTTGCATTGAAGTGCTTGTGTTCATGCATGCAAATGGGTCGTTTGTAAGTTTGAATGTGTTTTCAGCAGAAAAAAAGAGCAATACAATTTTCAAGGTGAAAAGAAGTAATTAACTCGGAAGGGATGAATCCACCCATTTATTTCCACTTATATCCATCCTTGTATCGATCATCTGTCCATGCAGTCCTTTGTCAACACCCTCTTCCTACACGTCCCCCCTCCCCTTTCCGCTCTCTCTTTCTGATTCCCCTCTGTTTGTGCTTTTTAGTTTTCATGCTATCTTCTTGCTCTGTGTCAGAAAGCATCCATTTGAAATCCTGAGAGTTTCAGAAGAGAGAGCACAGCGAGGCTCAATGGGCCAAGAAAAATGCCAAAAACCAGATGCTTAAAAAAAGTCATTCTGACGGTTTACAGGTTTTTTTTTTCCTTTTCTTTTTTTTTTTTTTTTGGCCCCCCCTTTTTT